>JAZGTJ010008137.1:0-21549 GCA_036877575.1 Botia almorhae | reverse complement strand
AAATGGCTTCGTGAAACTGATAAATGCTGACAGAATTTATATTTTGGTGCACTGTCCCTTTAAATACGTGTGTTACTTGGTGTGTTACACTTTTGTTTTTTTTTTGCAGGGAAGACTAACATACAGTACATTTCAAAAAGCTCATTTTACTTTCTCTGCTAGAGCCATTAATTCAACTTTAATTTCATTTATAACTCTAAATCCTTTCTTAAAGGTTTTCTCCTGTCTTTATTGGAAATATGCTAACTATTCTCTGTACAGTTATGTGATGTGATGAGGCCCCGTGTGTCTCTGTGTACAGCTGACCTCATGGACGTGTTGACAGAAGGTGGGCACAGTTGTCAGCTGGCTGATGAGGTTCAGATACGCAGCTGACAGTGCATGGATGGCACAGCGGTTATACACAGGAAGTGCTTCTTCAATCAAGGCCAGATCCTGAGGAAGAGGAAACATCAGTGGGAGTTTAGCCATATGGCTGGTCTAATGGAGGCTGACAGACACTTGGGCACAATGACATAATGAAGATAAAGCAGCTAGGCAGCAGTCAGTTGCCAGACATGTACGGTTTGCCTTGGTTATTATAAAGTTGGCTTTGGCTTGTCTTACTGTAATTATGCTTATACAGCGGGGTACAAAAATCACTAGAGAAAATGTGTCTATTTTGCATGTAAACAAATAATCTGCACATGACTTTATAATGTTTCAAAGACCATCTTCTGTATAAAGAGCAAAAGAAAACGGGACACAGCAAAACCCTTCTCAGTTTAGCGCCACAGCCATGCACTCATCTCATCCAATCAGGTGAGGGGATGTGAGAAATACCTGTAAGGCCAAAGCCAGTCGAATCAGGTCCACCACCACCTCCTCATTGGCCAGCTCCACACAGATCAACCCCAGCAGCGTATAGAGAGACTCAAAGTGCCGCTGGTCGCTGCCCTCCTCTTTGCAGGCCAGGTAAATGTGGCGATAAAGCCTCTGGCTGTGTTTCTTCATGAACAGGTTGTCCTGTCTTGAGCATTTGTCTACTTTTAGCTTCAGTACTGAGATATCTGATATAATTCTGTGGAAAAAAACACACAAAGGACAGAAATACACTTTACCCTTGGAGACACCTGTTTAAAGGGATTGTTTACCCCAAATTATCCAACTTTAAATATGATTTAATATGACAGAATGTACATTAGGTGAACCCAGAGACATGAATTTGTAACAATAACAAATAATACAAATAATGTCTTGAGGAGACTGACTTCACTAGATTAGTAAAATGCTTCTATAATAAGAACAAAATGGATACATGGAAACCAAACTCCACATAGTTTGTTAGCAAGCTAGCTTTCATTAAGAGGTCGACTGTAGATCGCTGGAGTGCTGAGAGTGCCAATAAACTCAAACCTGACAGGGGAGAATTTATGCCGGTTGTCATGGCGATCAATGATGCTGATGAGGATGTCGAGAACGAGCAGGCGGATCTCAGCATCCTCCATCAGAGTAAAGGACAACAGAGGTTCCAGGAATGAAGTGGGCAGAGCCGTCAAAATGTTGGTAGACTGGAACCCTGCTGTTACCTGAAGAGAAAGAAGAAAAGAGATGATCTGACATTCAGAGGCACACAAGACCCTCAGATGATTTAGACTGCATCAGCAACTGTGGGAATTATGAAACAGCAGGGCAGTAATTGGCACACAGAATGACTGCAACAAATCCACTCACCTGCAGCAGAGATTTTAGCAGCATAATCTGTATCATCCTGCTACCCTCAATCCTACAAACAAAAACACACAGTTGTTAACAAAATATGTTAACATGGCATTCTTGCCATCCTAGCATTTATTTGTATAATTCCCTAATTCTCTTTTGCATTTAATTTCGGGTCAATACAAATGAAATGAAATGTGTCTGAATTTTACAGTCCGGGTGGTGAAGGTGTCTCACCCTGTGTTGGGTGACCCCAGAGCAGGATACATGCCTGGAACAGGAATTTTACCAATGATGAAGAGCATGACTTCTGAGCGCTGGTAGGTGGGCAGTGTGTTGGCAAACGAGCCTTAAGACAGAGAAATATGTGTGAGGGATAATAATGTACAGTCAGCTGAATGAATAATGAATAAACCCCTTCAGGGAGATACAAGACTTCTGTGCTTCATGTCTGGCTTCTGATCACCCTGTCAGGCTGTTTTATTTTGTTGTGGTAATGACCAACTGACTGTACATTTTATATGTGGATAATACCAAATAAATAAATGGACATGACAATGGAAATATTGATCTGATTTGAAATTATTGTTTATCATAAATGAGAAGAGCAGACCATGGATGAAAGAGACAAACTAGCACACTGTGTAGAACATTTGTGTTTATCATATAAATATTATATAAGAGCAGCTGTTTTTGTAACTCAATTTCTAAAGCATTGTAATAGCAGTGCAAAGGTTGTGGGTTTGAATCCCAGGAAACACACTTACTGATAAAATATTTACCTTGAGTGAATTGTTTTGGATAAAATTGTCTGCCAAATGTATGAATGGTAAAATACATGACCTCAGAATGGCACAACTGACCAATAAGAAGTGAGTATTCCAGAAAGCCATGTGATAAGCACAGATATCACAGAAAAATGGCCATCATATTCCAAATTCCAAATTCCATTCCAAAATTCCAAGTTGTGGTAACACACAATTCCTATTTACTCACAACATTATTTGTCACTTACCAATAGTTTTAATGACGGCTTCTTGCAGCTGTCTTTCCTCATGCACTTTAATGACCTTGGACCCCATGTTTCCAAAAGAGTCATATGACCCGGTGAGCTCATAATCGACACTGAGTCTGAGCTGCTTCAGTAGAGTGTTAAACACCTCCAGGACTGTAGGCCCTGTGGAATAAAATTACATTTTAATTCATTTGCATGTATGCTGTCAGTCAGCTGTTACAGCATAGCGCTAGCAATACAAAATGCATGGGCTTGATTCCCAGGAACATAGCTTTGAATTAAGCTATGTTCCTGCAGCTTAATTTGTAGAGGTTGTGGATTCGATTCCTAAGCAACACAAACTAATATACCTTGTATACCATGAAGGCACTGTAAGTTGCTTTGTATAAAAGTGTCGGTCAAATGCATGAATGTATATAAAATAGACTGAATGCAATCTTCGTCTTTAAATATAAGTGTCTGGCAAAAATATATAGGCTTATATGACTCCTTTAAGGGTACATAATGGTTGTGTAAACCATTAAAATATAAGCCATTAAACCAAAAAAATTACATTAAATTATTTGATGCATTGGTGTTTTCTGACAATTAAGAGTGCAGGTCTTGTTCTGTCTAATGAGATGGTCTCAATGGTCCCTCTAGTGGACTGAAGATGTCAGATACCTATCGAGCCACTGGCCTCAATTACAGCTGCCTCGGCGATCACCTCCACTATCCCAGCTCGCACTCTGGCTGAGTTTTTACTGTTGGCGTCCAAGTGACCCAAAAGCTGCTGAATCACCAAATGTGAATGCTGAGACTGACCAGGAAGAAAACAGTACATTAGGTTCTGTACAGTAACACAAAAGGAAACGTCATATCAAGATTTTTGGCTTACTGTACACTCAATGGTATTGAAATGGTATTTTGGTACAAAATATGTCAGATATAAAATATTCCACTAAGAAGCAGCAGCTGTTTAGCTCCACAACACATACATGTCGTGTGTTGTTGTGTACAATATGTCAAATCTGACAGTAGTAATAACACAACCAAATTTTACAACAGCTGTTAGTAACTACCTGAATGGAGTACATAATGATTTTGAAACAGCGCACTGCAAATCTTTTGCCCTCCCATAGTGAATGATTATCAAGGTGCCTGGAAACATGCAAGAAAATTAATGATTAGCTTCAGCAAACAGAACTGGAGCAGAACACAGCACACACAAGGTGTCATCAAATACAGACACTTCATACATAAGTCATCCTTAATATATAATCTAAACAGATGCCTTAAACCAGGGGTGTCAAACTCAGCGCCTGGAGGGCCAGTATCGTACAGAGTTTAGCTCCAGCCAGCTCCAGCACACCTGCCTGGAAGTTTCTAGCGATCCTAAAGACCTTGATTAGCTGGATCAGGTGTGTTTAATTAGCGTTGAAGCTAAACTCTGTAGGACACTGGCCCTCCAGGCGCTGAGTTTGACACCCCTGCCTTAAACAGAATGTCTAAATTCAGTATGTTTTAAATAATATATCTTGAAATATCTAAATAATGAACTAATTAAACACCCTAATTAAATACCCCAAACTATTCAAGCATACATATGTTGAAATATATATTTTTTTGTACAAATTGGAATCTACAATCGTAGAAACAAATTAAAAAGCTACTGTCATGGTTTACAACAAATTCTCCAACAAATATACAAACCTTTCAATCAGTAAGTCAAGATTTTAGTTTTTCAAGGTTTTAGATTTCATTGTTTTCAATAAAACAATGAATTAGTAAAAACGAATACAATAACAGCTTTATAAAAATGTACTACATATGTGACCAATCAAATAAACGTTTCTATCGCGCCCTCTTGTGTTTGATAGGGGTACCTCAATAACACTCACATGAGCACTGGTTTCACCGCATTTTTTATGTTGCCGTACACTGCTCGTCCTAGCAGCTCTCGAAAGCATCTCTCTGTCAGCTCCACCGGACTTTCTTTCTCCTTCTCGGTCTCTGGGGAAGGAGATCTATTGACAGGATTCAAAAACAAAAAAGAGACGCTAAAACAGGGCCAAGTCAATGAAGCAATTGTAGTTGGCAGCACAGTTATTGTGATTTCCCCAGAGGCAACGCTGGTGTGAACAGTTTTACGCTTCTAAGAACAGTTTTACGCTTCTAATTTGATCACACAGTTGAATTGGGCTTCCACGGTCTGCCTCTGCCCTCAAGGCTTTGGACTTACAAGGTTTATAGCCAGTACAGCATTAGAATAAAACAGGTCTGATACCTCAGCTGCTTTTGTAATACCCCAGCAGTTCTGATCTACATTCTGTTAGCAATTCATTAGTTTAATTACACACACTGTAACTGTTTTCTTAGCAACTCTCAGGAGGAAAATTAATTTAAATGCATCGGTTTCTCTTGTTGTGTGTATTTAAATTTGTGCGTGGGAGACCTCTCTATGCTTTCTTCCTGTTGCAGGTTGAACAGCAGAGATGGCACAATTTTGTCCATATGCTGCGGGTCCCAAATGTTTGCTTGTAGTTCATCATTGACAGTCTTCCTCACCACCCCCTGCAGGCCTCTGATACCTGCCATGCGAATCCTTACATGCAACACAGAAACAAGCTTTGTTAGTTCTTGGAAGGGTAAATATACATTTATGGGATATATGTAAATGTTTTCACTCATTTCCACTGCATGATGCAATTAAACAATCATGACACTAATAATGGCAGAGAACGAGTATACCCGAAATGATATATTTTTTATTGATTTACATTATTTAAATGTGAGGTACAGTACCAATGTAACTCACTTTGTGCGAACGTCTGGATCTTCGTAACTGGAGTGGCACATTTCACTAAAGCGCGAGACAAAGAAATCGTAGCTGCGATGGTACGATGCCGTGTCCTCCTCGATGTTGGCAAATTTCACAAACTTAAAGATAAAGAAAACGAATTGCTAAACTTTCCCAGCATATTTTACTTCACACACAAAAATGTTCATCATTTCATATTAAATTGCAAAATTAATAAACATTCATAATATTAACTTGAGTTTGAGTGTGTGGTGCATGGAGATCAGTTTTCACTTTAAAATGTTTATCATGACAGTAGCTTTCAAATAAACAACATACATTTTAGATAAAAAATAGGGGATTGTTAAAAAATGTTACGGTGAATGCTGTAATTCTTATTTTAATTTTAAGATGACCAACAAAAATAAGTCAATATGAACTTTGAGTCCTGACAATATCCTGAACTGTAAAAGATGTTCATCTGTATTTATGTGGTTAAGATATACATTACAGTATTACAGATTAGAACCCTCATGATTAGGATCTTAATATTTCAGAAGATCAGAAGTTATCCAGTATGCTACTGTGGACAGCACAAAACACCATACCAAAACAATACCTCAAATTACAGAAACCTCACAGAGAAAAATGAAAACTCTGCGTAACATGTAAATTACATAAACACACACGCAGCTTTTCACATTGACAGAAAATGCGCTTTAAACCCTGTCGCATCTGGCCCAGATCTGTGAAAACTAATCTCGCTTTAATCTTTAAGCGCTTATATTTCAGAACCAGCAGATGCGAGTGTTGGTGAACTTTGGAAGATGAGATCACTCAACATTCCCATAAGCACTTGTGTGAGGTTTCACATTACGTTGCGCAGGATAATGAATCTTGGTTTTGAATGCTTGTGATGTATAATGAACTCAAATGCTTGAAGGGGAGGGATGTCAGGGAAAAAGTCATGTTTGACATGAGGATATGGAATGGATTCATACACTAAGTCAAATAAATCAAGAAACATAATTAATAAATCAATTGCAAACTATTTCTAAATGGCAGGTTTAGATCTCTGTTTTGGTAGTATAATTGACCTTGTAAGAGTTTTATTACAATGAAATATTTTGCATAAAAAGTTTGGTTTATTTTTTCAGTCATGAGTAGGATTGGATTGAAGAGTCAAGCATTGGAGGCTATATGACACTGGGGAATTGATTGGCAAAAAAGCTTTTATATTTAATAGAGTTTCGATAAGCTTGACTGAGATGAGGCCAAAATTTTACAGCTCTCCTCTCTGTGTAATCAAACGGAATTGTGCTTTTAGTTCTGCTCTCATTCTGACCACCTCCTGAACCAGGCACAACATCAACCTCAACTACAAAGTTACTCTATTCTCCTATTCAGGGTAGTAAGATTTATCAAGGAATTATTTTAACATACCATTATTAACCTCTGATATTGAGGCGGTTTCCCAGGCAGGGATTTAATTGTCATAATTATTTTTTTGAAACATTGCTTAACTTTAGTTCTGAACTTTAATTAGTTCTAAACCTGGGAGTTGCAGAATAAGACAAATAAAGAATAGCCAGCTATAATTTTACTAGTACACATTAAGGCTTACTCCTGGGCTAATCCAAGCCCTGTCTGTAAAACCAGGCCTATTAGTTAGACTCTAACTTAATTCCACTAGAGAGTAAAGTCAGTAAATTTTACTCACTGAATTAGTGCCCAGGATCTGTAAGTTGGGTTTGTCTGCCTCCAGTAGCTTGCGCACCATAGTAAGGAAACTCTCCACGAACAGGTTAATGCTCTGACAGTGACAGGCCATCAGAAGCTGGTCCAAAGCTTCCATAGCAATACAAACATACCTGTGAGATGCACACAAACATGATATTGACCCTCTAATGGCCAAACTGTATTAAAGTCTTTAACTATTTATAAAAACAGTAGTTATTGCCACTCACAGCACACTAATAGTAAGATATTTATTTAAAGGTGTGTGTGGTTTCCATACCACAAAATAGAAAGGCAAAAATATTGACGGTTTTCAATTAGGTTTTTGAAGCACTCACCTATTCTACCATTGGTTGATACACAGACAGACAGTCACATGATTGGTTGAGACAATGTTACTATATTAGGCTAAACAGGCGCTTAAAGCTGCAGTCTGTAACTTTTGCCTGTCTATTATCATCTACTTGCTGAATCTTAACATGGGTAAATTAACAATTAAAGAAACTGCTTTAAAAATAAGCTACAAAGACCATCCTCAGCAGCACTCACACATGTGATATAGTAGCCAAGACTTCTTTCTGGTTCTGTATCTGTCAAACTATTTAAATATTTCATGATTTGAGACCCGGTGACTCAAATTATAAATTATTATTATGAGTTTGGTAAAGTAAGGAGACTGTTTTCAATGCTAATCTTAATCAATAACTGATTTTTGTTCATTATTAACCATAAAGTTCAGCTTTAAACAAACAGAGCAATATTACTATATACTGTAGAGTTTTTTTATGTTTTAGAAATTAACCTATGAATGTCTTACTAACAGATGATTTTGCACATTAAACTGGGATAGAAGAATGTATTTAAACGCAAGAATTCATTTCACCTCAGAAGGTCCTCTAAAACCTACAAATGTAATTTCTCAGAAATCCCACTAGCAGATCTTGTTACATAATCAATACCACATTGAGAGATCCTTGATGTTGATCTCCTTAGTAATTTAATACATCTTTTCGTCCTATTTTTACCCATATCTGTGGCGAGCCACGTCTCTGGATAGTCTCTCTGACAGGTAGGCACCGATACGATCCAGTTTCTCAGGAGCAGACAAGGCATAAAAAGTAAGTTTCTCCATATTTGCCTTCACCAAACCGTCCTTTAAAGAGAACACACATACAGACAGATATAAGCCATAAGCCCTCAAATCTAACTTTCCATATTACGATTTTCCCCTCAGTTCTGAGTGTAATATAGATCCCAAAGCCCATCCAATCATTCAACAGGAAACAGATAAGACAGATTCGATCACTGTTCTGATATAACCTATCCAGGTCAAATAGAAAACATATGTCAATGTAAAGGCTAAATTTAATCAGGCATTGATGCGGCAGATCAGCTCTCAGTAGAGTGCCTCTAAAACTAATAAATGTCTCCATTGGAAGCCTTGCTCTACATCAGTGCATTGATCACTGATAAGCACCAGAAATCTCATCTGAAGATCCATCCTTTCCTCAGGCTCTGCAGCTTTATGTAACCTGACTCTGAGAATGAGCCCCTACCTCGGGGTCCTCCGGGAAGATATTATCCACCAGCCTCTTATAACGGGGTCGCAGGGCCCCACAGCATCCGCAAACACCTGAATGGCACGGAAGACAGAGAATAAGAGCTGCAATCAAGTGAAGGAAACCCTAAACTTGACAACTGAGCACAAAATCGCACAAATACACCAATCATTCGTTTGAAAGAAAAGGAATAAGACACACGTCACCGTTTCTCATCTGTAGGTTATAGGGCACCATCGACCAAGAGGCTGTGTAATTATACTTAATGTGAGGTTTATTTATTGCATCGACACATTAAATAAATTAGACCTGCTTGTCGTAATCTAGTAAGTGAGGCCAGGCGATTTGGGGGAAGGCATTAATCTGTATTTAGGAAGCGTCTGCAGCTTGGTGTGCTGGTTAAATAGATTTGAGAAGAATCTGTTGAAAGCATTTTAGAATTGTTTTTGTTTTTACAATGGCATTTGAAAGCCCATGAAAGGACTTATGAAGGCTTATAACAGCACACACTGTAAATCACAGAAGCACTAAAAACAAGAATTCATGAATTCAACAACATTTTTATTATAAGGCTAAATGTGACATTTTATTTTTTTAATTTAATTTAAGCATACTCACCTGTATCCATCAATACAATGATAACAAAATCTTTACTGCTGAACTGTTATTCAATTAATTGGATTGTATTATTTTCATTGTTTACTCAATAATGTTTCATTGTCTGTTGAACACAGTATGACCAGAGGAAAATTTTCACTCCAGTCAATTTTAAACACTTAGAAATGTCACAAATTATGGTAACAGCATTGAAAAAAAAATGCCTCATATAATCACAAATAAAATGAAACGTCATTTTTTTTAGTTTGATTTCCATAAACGTGTTCTGAACATTCAGCATATTTTTTCACTATTTGTTGAAAAACGAATAAGAAAATGACTTGATTGTTTATGACTTTTGAAAGTGCCACATAAACACACTCAAGCTCCTTCTGTGCCAGTGAGTCAGAGGCAACACCTTGGCAGGACTCCTGGGATGATTGAGGCTGTTATTACCATTACCATAGTGAAAGAGCTTCGTCATGGTGAAGAATAAACAAACTGAAGCAGGTCGAGCAATCAAACAGCATCCCTCACAACCATAGAAACAAAGTATACTGTTTGACCACTGTAAGCAATGGTGTGTGTACACAACAAGATGTGTAATTATTATTGAATGTAAGGTATCATTGTGTTTATGTGAGTGCAGTTTACAATAATGTGACAATGTGACATGTAATTTTGTAATATGTTGTTGTAAAGTGTAATGTAAGGACTGAGTGTAACAATTTGCTTATGTTTGTTAATTGTTTGGTAAATAACTGTTTAATTTAAAAAATTTACAGGCTCTGTTATACAATAAATTTTTGTATCATGTGTAATCCAGATGAGTGATATGCTAATCAATTATTGTTTATATCGCATATGTATTATGAAATAGCATAAATATGTTGTGCATCAGTGAGAGAATATGGCTAATAAACATATACTGCACTTTTCAAATAAGCATAATTATTGGTCAGGCTGCTGTCAAGCTACCCACAGTCAAGCTGCTACGTAGTAAGATCTGATTGGCAATTAGACTGTGATCGAATGGATGGAAGCAGAGCCGTGAGTCACACATCAGCCCACCTGCCAGTGTTTTGACACATCTGCGTGACACCTTCCACACCGAAAGCAACAAGCAAGAGGTTTGAGTGGAAAAAAAATCCCCTGACAGTCAACACTGAATATTTCCACCCACACTACAAACACTGCGGCAAATTCTCTCTCACTCCCTCACTTGCGCTATTTCTCACTCCTGAGTGTTTTAAAGTGAAAAAAAAATCGCTAATGACTGCAATGTGCAATCAGTATGAAACTAAAAAATAAACAAACATACAATTATGGAATTTGTGGATTTGACTGACATGGGTTTACTGTGTACCATTTTAGCTAAATGAATGTCTGGTTAGGAAATTATTTTTATTTAAATAACATTTCGTTTTGATTGATATATTATTTTTCCATTACAGAATGAAATGTAGTGAACATATTGATATAAAAGGGCTTAATAAAAAAGACAACATTTCATAATAAACAATTAGTTAAAGAGCAATCATGTAACATGGCTTATGGTTATTAGCAGATGTTACATTAAAACTTATTTACAAGAAATCAAAATAATTCGGCCCAGAAGACCTTTAGCCTTCTAACACCCAAACAATGAAAAGCAGGAAGTAAACACTGAATTTATAAATCATTTCAGGAGTTCATTTCAACAGCTGTAGGAATAACTGCCTTTCTTGACCACACAATGTACACAGTGATTTATAAAACACTTGGGCATTCTGTCTCTCTGACAGGATGGTAAATATCACCTCCACTGTTCCCTCTCATTTACACCCACATCATTTCTTTTATGGCTGTGTACCGGCCTCTATTATTCACCTAGTAAGTTCTGGTGACACTGACTGGCCCCAGGGGCCAAAATGGCTGCTTTCAGCTTTATTACTTTCACTCATATCATCAAGGTAGTAAGTAAATCTTGCTATATCATCATGCCTGATGTTTGAAGAGTCGGACTTGTAACCCAAAGGTCGCAGGTTTGATTTATTGACGAGGTGGTAAAATGTTAATAAATAAATCTAAAACATTTAAACTCAGAAAGCACAAACAACTTAATCATGTATAAATAATCATATATTAATGACAGTCAATAATTCAAATTAGGAGAGCGCCATATACACTTAGATATAAGTGCAATTATTGGTGCTAGTTGCACATCTGCAATCTGTGTAAACTCCAAAACAATAGCTGAAGTTAGCACTGTGACAAAAGAGGATCAGGTCATAAGGAAGTAGCATGGATAGACAAACTAATATAGTATTTTCAAAGTCCTAAAAAACATCAAGCTACAATATGGCTTTGCTCAGTGCTGTTAAAACAATTACATAACACACACTGCATGTGAATGACTCAAACTCAATGCTGGGGCAGTTGCTGTTTGGAAAAATCTATCTTTCCAGTGTCCAAAATGCAAACTCTAGACACTGTGTCTCTCAGTTATGACGCAGTCAATCTAAATACAGATCCCCTGAATTATTACAGCTCGTGAAATGACAGCTAAATTTAGAATGTCACCCATCACAGATGCCATATCCCTTCAGATTGCCCAAAACAGGGCATAATATCAAAGCCTCTTGCTATGCAGCGGTTTTACAGTAATGGAGCAGAAACACACAGAGTTTACACAGAGAAAGGGGAAAATTAATGTTGAATGTAAACTATTAATCCTCTTTAATAACTCTGCATCTAATTTCATGAGCACCTAGTTCCAAACTATGCAAATAATCTGGTTGGCCAGGATCAGAATAATCATTATAAGAATAATGTGATGCCTTTGTCCAGGTTTCTGAAATATAGTTAAAATCTTAGTATTGCTACTGAAGGATTAAATATTAAACAACTTGTCAATAAATAATCTGAAAGGTTTAGGATTCTGAAAAAAATCAGAATATGTATATGTGTTGTTACAATAAATAAGAACTTTAGCATTTTGTGCTAATATGCGGCATTGACCATGTTAAATCCATAGTACAAAAGGTCAGATTTTCTTGCTTTCATTGAAGCATGCAAGATGTTCTTTGGAACATTCCCAAATCATGCTGGAATGAATCATCAGGATTTGCACAAACTTTTGGAGTTTGTTCCAGCTGACATGCATGCTGTCAATAAACAGAACATATCAAATACTAACAAATTCATGTTGATTTTTCAACTCTGCGTTCTGCTCAAATTATGCTATGCTATTAATTAGACATTTTAAGAACTACTACTAATTCAGTAAATGATTTGTCATTGCTAAGTTCTCTCTGAACTGCATTGATGTAAAAGATGCATGACATACAAACAGCACAACATAATCTGTCAATGTGCCCAGACTGTATCTTCATTGTGGCATGTTTGAATAAGTGAAAAACTCAGAAGAAATGCAATCGATCTGGGTTGACGCTACAGAGCCAGTCGCATATCTCTGAGGCATTCACGCTGTGAGGAATCAAAGTCACACAGTGACGGCCTGCAGCTCGCTCAAAACATCCTTAACCATGCATGCTGCTAGCTTTCATGCCGGGCAAAGTCATATGAATCAAGCAGGAGATATAACCATATATAATGTGTGTTAATGTATACAGTACATGTAAATGCACTGTCACAGCAAATTACTGTGTAGATCTTTGTAGATCACATTGTCTATAAAACAATGTGTGTTTGGTGCAAATACACACAAGTAGTGAGAATGAATCTAAATCAATGATGCACATTATACAATACAGCTGAAATCAAAGATGAACAACGAATATAAGACAGCTAAAATACGGCATGCAATCTGTTGCTTTAGAATCACTGTGCTGTCAATGCCATAATCTCACATGATGCACATAAATGTTGCATACCCTAATGCAGACAGGAAATGACTACCAAATATATGCACATAATAATACACACACACACACAAAAATAAATCCACAAAGCCCTTACCGTACATTGATGAAAAACCTGATGAAATTGTCTATGCTTTGCCTGAAGCCTTCTCCTCTGTCACATAGCCAAAAAGAGAGAGGGAGAGAGAGAGATGCACACACACTCACTCACAGACACTCAGTCACACATGCATGCTTACATACGAAGCATGTGACCAGGCACCAATGACCTTGGATTTTCCAAACAGCACGGCACAGCTTACTCCCTATCAGGAACAATGCTGGTTTAACACACAGGTGCACACACACACATGCACGCAAATACACACTCACACACCCGTGCACGCATGCAGCTCCTCCTCAGCAAAGATGAACACATGCACACACCTCCTGACCATTCAACAAAGAGACAGGGAGAGGAGGGAGATGAGGAGGGCGTTAGAGAGCTGGAGAGTGAGAAGACACGAGATAAGAGGGGGAGAGAATTGATTGGTGCAGCCATGCATCAATCAACCAGAAGACCGCCTCCCACTGGCCACTTTCTATAGCAGTAGATACAGTAGTATCTGATTGTTGCAGGTTTTTTTCTGTTGCCTAATTCTGTTGCCAACAATTCAACTATTTCTCTGAAAAGAGAAATAATTCAACAGCAATCTAAACAAAAAGGAAATGCTTTGTACGGTAAAACAAAAATTCCATGTTTCTGTTATACTCCAGATGGGAGAAGCCTGGCGTCTAATCCCTGGCATGTGAATTGGCATTAGTAACAGCCTGGCTGAGTTTCAGTTTTAACCACAAAACTGTGAATTTTTCATGAAAACACAACGATGGGTGAATTATAACAGTATATTAACAGTTCTTTATTTTACAGTTGCTAAATGTTTCCTACAGTATTTTTACAGTAAAATCACAGTGCATTTGTTTATAGAAAGAATTATATGGATAAAACCACTGACACTGTGTGCGTGTGTGTGTCAAACAGCATGTATTGGCAAGTTAGTCAAACAACACATACATTATAAACAAAAATACTTACCACCCCCAACCTGATGATCCAGCAGAAACTACAGTCCAGGAGTAATCTTCTTGGACTTGGCAAATTTGGGAGACATTGAAAATTAAGGAAACTTGGGAGTGGCATCTTCTTGGGTATTTTTTAGAATAAACCAAACCTTTCAGGGTGCTCAAGCACTATCCATGCTTTTCAGAAACGATGTAAGCCCTGAACTACCAGTAACAGATTTATAAACTATAAACAGTGTAGACTTTATTAATCAGAGCTTCCCCCAACCCACTGCCCCCCCCCTCTCCACTCTCTCCTCTCTCTCCTCTCTCTCGACCAAGACACCCATTAGGTACACGACAGCCTATTAATTTTCTCTCATTTAGTAGGCCATTCAATTTATTGGCAATTTTATCGAAATATTGTAAGCAGCAGTTTGCCTTTGGACTGTTTGATTGACGAATCTGTCTAAACTCATTGTAACATTGTCACTGTCGCCATAGAAACCCACATCAGTTTGCGAAATTTGCTGCTTTTTATACACTATACGCTCATTTATCACACGTACAGATGACAGTAACATATTTAGTATAGTATACTTTAACTTCTCTAATTTAAGTACTGTTGTAAAGCCGTATTTTTCTATATTTATGTTTATGTTTATAAGTCACAGAACTGTATTGAATCTGCTGTTTCCAATGTTGACGCAGAAACGCAACAGCTGACCAAATAGTTGTTGCTAGGTCAGATACACGTTAGCATTATACATACAGCTGTTTATTAATAGTTTACCTAAAATATTT
Source organism: Botia almorhae (assembly GCA_036877575.1). NCBI lineage: Eukaryota > Metazoa > Chordata > Actinopteri > Cypriniformes > Botiidae > Botia > Botia almorhae. The sequence goes on along the minus strand of JAZGTJ010008137.1, from coordinate 6,456 downwards.
GTTGTTGTTGTTTTTGTTGCTGTTGTCGACGACAAAAACATGTGGAGAATGTGCTCACTGTCTACAGAAAATGTCCATAATTCTTTGTAACCGGCTATCCCTGGCTGTTTGTTAGCTGTATAGCGAGCTGCTGCTCACTGTATTGACAGACTGACACAAGCATAGCGAAAATATTTGTGAGATAAAGGTTATATTTTCTCACTTGGACCAGGTGCAATATGGACACAAATGTTCAGAAGAGGCGGGAAAATAGGAAGTCTTTACGGGTTAAGGTGATCAGTCTGGGGGATGCAGAGGTGGGGAAGGTAAGTACACTTATGACTGTACAAAAATCAAATTTACAATGCAGGAGATTATATTGTTATGTGCATCACTTCATTAATATGGTTTGCTGTTATTTCCCTCTATGTTTTACACATCCAATAGAAATAACCTCATTTCTACACATATAAATGTATTTGACAGGTTTATCAGATGTAAATGGTCAATCGGGTGTTACATACATTGTTTTCTACCTTAATGTTCGGCTGAAAACTGTTGTTTTGATTGTGCAAAAAAAATGAATATGTAATTAATTAAGTATGTTTTTGGTTTCAGGTTGTTACACTAACTGCACGTGTAAGACGTTTACAAAAAAGAGTGATTTTATTTATTTACTTATTTATTGTTACAGAGTTGCATTATTAAACGGTACTGTGAGAAGCGATTTGTGCCCAAGTATCTGGCCACCATTGGGATAGATTATGGAGTAACCAAGTAAGTGATACAATTATTTCTGTCCTTGTTTTCTAAGGAGGCAGCAAGCTGCAAGCTCTGTCTAACATCCTATATTTTAACTTCAAATACAATCCCCTGGTTATTATGTTAACTTTGTAACTTTAGAACAGTTGGTTTTAATAAAGTGCCACTGTCCTTCAGTCACTTTTAAAGCACAGTTACTGAGATTGTAATGCAGAAGAAATAAAATAGTCTTTTTCTTCACCTCAAGGGTCCAGGTTCGGGACAGGGAGATAAAAGTAAACATTTTTGATATGGCTGGACATCCATTTTTTTATGAGGTACTGCTTTACTTATGTTTGTGTGTCAGCATGTGATATACTGGTGTGTTTGAAATGAAAATAATGTTAATTAGCAAGCAGTGTTTATATTTATAGATGGGCAATAACTATATTAGTGCAATATGAATACAGCTCAACTGACCACAGTGTGGTAGTATTGAGCTGCTGTTAATATTATAGTATGTCTGAAGAACCTGATTGTGCCATAAACATTTGCCCTGTAATATTTAACATCATTTCTGTTATTATCAATGTAATTGAACCCAGATTATTGATGGATGTTCATATTGGAGGAGGTTGACGCTGTATGTTTTACAGGTACGGAATGAGTTTTATAAGGACTCTCAGGGAGTGATTCTGGTCTATGATGTGGGGCTGAGGGAGAGTTTTGATGCTCTGGACAGCTGGCTCACAGAGATGAAGCAGGAGATGGGGTCACAAGTCAACATGGAGAACATCATTTTCGTTGTGTGTGCCAACAAGGTCCACTTTTTACTTTGTTGCAATCATTTCTTTCTGTAGATGATCTGTAGTCAAATTATGAGCTAAATGTTTACTGCATAATGTATATATAAATTGCTGTATATACAGTATACCCTATGAACCTACTGTATAGTGTATAAACCTATAAACCTTTGTAGTTGAAGTTGCTTCCATGTCCTCATTTGTAAAAGCGTCAGCTAAATGACTAAATGTTAATGTAAACCTAAAAAACATACAGTACTATATTTGTCTTAAAGTGTTGTTCTCTCCCACAGGTTGATCTGACTAAAAGGCGTGTGGTTGATGAGAGTGAGGGAAGGCTGTGGGCTGAGAGCAGAGGGTTTCATTACTTTGAAACTTCTGCCCAGAGCGGTGAAGGCATCAATGAGATGTTTCAGGTGTGTCCACAAACACATCTCTCAGATATCTGCACATTCTCAGTAGAAATGGAAATTGTGGCCTCAGTATTTAACTCAAGCATTCTTGTTGTCCATCCTGAAGGCCTTTTTCTCCTCTATAACTGACATGTGTGAGAATGGAGGAAAGAGACCAACTCCTGAGGTCAATGTCGGTTTTACAAAAGAGCAGGCCGACACCATCCGACGCATTCGCAACAGCAAAGACAGCTGGGACATGCTGGGGGTTAAACCTGGGGCAACAAGGTAGAAGAAACCCTCTTTTTAGATTATTTTATGAGGCTAATATGATCGCTGCACACTTAGTTTCAAAACACAATTGTATTCCCATGCAAAATGTCTTTACTAGTGCTGTTGAACTGAGGTCCTTAATCCGGATTTGGCTCCGGAGGGTTATTTAGATATCGATCTAATAGATATCGGCTCAGTTGCACAACAGTTTCATATATTTATGATGCATATATGTATGATGCAGTATATACTCTTAAAGAACTATAGGATCAGACTGAAAGTCACTATAGGATCAATCAAAAGTCACTAATCAGCCAAACAGGAAGAGTTATCATCTGATGCCAACGATTTAAAAATAGCCGAAATCACCTGGTATAAACCACCAGTGTAAGACCTGTTGGTGTTGCATTTGGATTAGGAAGTTGGTTTTGCACTTTCCTTAAACCCCACTTAACCTTACCAAAGGTATAAGAGTCAATTGATGTTATTAAGTTTTTCATCCATTCTGAAATTTTGCTTTCTCCCTTCTATAGGTTGAAGGAATTTGTTTTTACAAAATACAGTAGCATACATTGCCCACCAGCAACATAAAGCATAATGTGTTTGTTGCTTATAATAACTACAGTAGTAACAAACTAACTTACCGTAAGTACTGGTGTACTTCTGCGTGTTTAAAAAAAAAAAGATATTGTTTCAACAGTAATTTACACTGCGGGTTATGCTAGCTTGTGTTAGTTTAATCATATGGGTCAGATCAGTAGAGATTCCCTCCAATCCAATTACCATTCTTATATTCTGCCCTACCAGCCTAATCGGGCTCTTTGAGACTTTCCCAGCACCCTGACGAGCCAATCACGAGCTCCTGTCATTCCTAATGACCAATGAAAGTTCTCGCGCTGTACGTGCACAGAGCCAAGCCTATCATCGTGATCTGATTCTTTACTGCAATCCCTTTTTATGGACCTCAAGCCTTTTGCAGTATCAGCAATTTGAAGTCTGTTTGATGCGTTTGTCAATATCTAAGAGCAGGCTTGTTTTATTCACATAGGGAGGAAGTGAACAAAGCGTACAGAAAGTTGGCAGTACTGTTGCATCCAGACAAGTGTGTGGCTCCAGGCAGCGAGGATGCGTTTAAAGCGGTTGTCAATGCTCGCACCTCCCTGCTCAAGAATATCAAGTAGGACATGTACCCATACACACACGCATCTCCTCTGGTGTTCATTATAAAACATCTTCTTCAATATATGTCTGGGATATGCCATAAAAACACAAGATTGTAGCTCATCTACAGTGTGCCACATGAATGTTATTGTAATTGTTTTTGTTTTGATTGTTTGCAGTGGTGTTTTGTTTGTTATTGTTTTTATTTTATAATGTATTTATTATGATGTATATGCAAAAAAGCTGTTGTTAGCCAGAATTTAAGCTTAGAGGGATAGTTCACACAAAACTGACAATATTTAATCAGTCGCAAGAGTGCCTGACTCTCATTGTATGTCTCCCTTTGGGTCCATGAACGTTAGTCATATGGGTTTTCAACATGAGGGTGAGTAAATGATGAAGAGAACTGTAATTTTTATTTCTTTTATTCCTTTAAGGCTGCTGAAACTTGTTACTTCCAACCCAGCCAATTTGTTCATATCAGTACAGTAACAAACCATTAGTAATGCTCTACACAGTGTATTTGTCAGGGCTCATTGCTAAACTAGACTTTACTCCCATAGCCATACTCTTAAAAGACACTAATTTGCTGACTGTTTTATGAGTTAGACTTGGCATCCTAATACTGGTGTTTAATCCCAACACACCCGTCAAGGGGTTGATTGGTAATTCCTAGTCTCTTCTCCACTTTACCTTAACTCACTCCAGTTGGATTACACGGACATATAACTTGTCCCAATACCGTTGCATTAGTGCAATACAGCACAGTCTTCTGTGTTTTGTTCAAACACCATATTCAGCTCTCTAGAGTGTTCATTACCTTGTTAATGAATTACCTGTGGTATGCAGATCCATTTTCTAAATTGCACTGAAGGCTATTAAACTTGGGTACAATAATTAGTTTTTAAAGAACATTTAGTACAGACATAGTACAGATTGTGTTCAGTAGTGCCAAGGCTGCTATTTTACAATGTATTTGTGTTGGTACAGTTAACAGTTTGTTTTGAGCGTTTTAGCTAAAAAAAATCATCGATGTTGACATGGTAGGCTTGTAATTTCTTACTGTAAGTGTAAATCACGAATGAAACAAAGTGAATTATGTGCCAGTGATGGTTCCTGATCCCAGAATACTTTAAGGCTAAAGGGTGCTTGTTTACACTGGAATACTTCAAAATAACTATATTGGGAATTAAATGTTACATCAACAATGTGTACAAACAAAGCTGTGTAGATGTACCAACATGTGTAACATGTGTATTAAAACCTCTGTGTGTAATCGCTGTAATGCAAGTATATTAAAATGTTATTTTTGTATAAAAAATTGTGATATTCATACCATGATGTGAGTGTACATGTGCAATACAAACATTATTTATATTTTTAAATATTTCTTTTGAAGCACATTTTTAAGGGCATTTAATGAGATTGTGCTTTGTTCACTTTGCTGGACTGTGTATCTCGTACCCAAACATTGTTCGTTACTTCACCCCTAATGTAAAAAGGTGAGTCATTATCACCTTTGATAATAGTGACTTCTAAATGTGTCATTATCTACCCTTATTATCTAACATGAATCACTTTTGTATTGTATTTTTCAGTTTTATTTAATGACATGGTTTATCTGAGTGTAAATACAGTTTAAAGTGTTTAAAGGCATGAGCAAGAGGCATGAACAAAGTTTATGATTATGCAAAAATCAAAGATCAGGCCTGTTTACATGAATGTCAAGGCCACCACTCAATGAAAAATAATTGTGGCTCTGTTTTATGCACAGAAGCACTTACTTTCTCCATTTTGGTCGTATACATTAATAAAGAAATAAACACATATCGCTTGTACTTTATGCCTTTTTTTGGTCATAGAGATTTAATTCAGTTTTATTATATTCATTTCTGTCTTACAGAAACATTTTAGTAGAGTAGTTTCCGTATATTTGTCTGTAAAACAAAAACTCCATTAGGTGTTTGTACAGTAAAAAACAAGAAATCACACAAGTAGTATTATTAGTATTATTTCAACTACAATACTTGTGTATAACAGTATATGAAAACTAAACCTACAGGTACAGTAAGAGCAACTTAACCTTATTTAACCTCAGTCATCCCCACCAGAGTGAGAAGTCTGATTGCTTATGTGTGTTGAGAAAAACAGATGGCTCAGTCACTTTCTGACCTGCCACATACTGCTGGTAACCAGATCAGCGAGAAGCACTTTATCCAGCTTACTTCCTACATTCCCTGAATCAGCTGCCTAGTCTGTTAACTAAAATCCTGCACAGTGGCTGCACAAGAGATGTCAACCAATCACGATGCTGCACCAGAAGGAATCACCACCTTCTCTCCTTACAGCATCCAATTTATTGTAACAAAGCATGTGTGCTATAAGTGTTTCGTGGATATTGAGGAAAACATCATTTATTACAAGATATGCAATAAATAATACATTCTTTATAATCGACCAAAGCTTACCAAACCACAAAAATATGATTTCCAGAGCAATTAGATTTTTTCCCAACTATTACCTCCAAATATAAACTCACCTGTAATGAACATTATCTTGTTAGCTGTGGCCATGAGCCTTAATGGATCACGTGCACTGGTGCTGAGTAGATAATCCCTTATATTTCACCCTATTACTGACTGAGTGCATGTCTATTAGATCTTGGGCTCTTCTATTATTGCCTCAGGTCCAATTATTTTAATTATTTTTTATACTGTGGATTCTATCAGTAGATAAGCTTTAGCAGATGGGGTCCTGCTATCTTTGGGAAGGGTCAAGGCAGATTTTCAGACCATCTGGCCAGCAATCACTTCATTACCTGCAGAAAGCACAGCTCAGCGGCGAGTCAATCCAATACATTGGAGGCACCTGTCAAACTCAAACTGTTTTTAAAAGTGTTTTGAGGCGAGGTAATATGATTGGGAGGTAACTTAGCCAGAAGAATCACTTATATAGCTATGTTTTGTATAGTTGTGGTGCATGGCAGAGCAATTTTACTGGAGCTACTGTTCATGGATGATGAGCCGATGCATGCATCATTACAGGAACTACCAAGCTTGCAACACCACATTAATGGCAAGTATTTCTCCATTTGTTTTTACTCCATT
>JAZGTJ010008136.1:0-21551 GCA_036877575.1 Botia almorhae | reverse complement strand
AGTCTTATACATCTCACACATATTATTTGCAATAATACCATTAACATGTGTTTTTATTATTATTCTTTGTTTCTCTATGTAAAGCTCCTTTGAAGCAATGTAACATTGTAAAAAGTGAGCTACTGTAGAAGGTCTGTATAGCACCACAGCTGCCCCACCCAGTAAATCTTCAGTACCATGCAGGTTTATAGTAACAGTGCTCAGCTGTGGCTCACAGTGGCTGCTGATAATGTGACTGGTACAGAGTAACCTACACAAGCCCACATCTTGTGGACTTTCTGAATGTAAACCAGTTGCCATGTTGTCAGCAACAGTGTAATGCTACTAATAATCAAATATAAGCCATTAAGTGTGAGAGGAAGAGAGTCAGATCAATTTTAAAGAATAACTCTGTGCATTGTCTGGATTTGTGCCAGGACAACTTTCTGCTGTGCCAGATCAACACTTAGATTTTAGTGTCAATTATCTAAAAAACGCAGACACAGAGTAAATATTTGGTTAGTAAAGATCTCTCTTCTTTTAGGAGATCTTCAAATGCTGAACACAAGAGAGTCTTATACGCCACTATCATTGGAGTTCTGTATATGTACAGTTAATGTTTTTGTCATTAATATTTGTTGTAATATTTATGACGCCTTCTAAATCTAGATCTAAATCCCTAGTTCAAATTAGACATATCAGAGTATCTAAAGCAGTGCGACAATAGTGCTTCAGTGTAAAAATACATATTCTGTCCATTAATCTATTAGTTTTTAACTCATGAACTCATGTATGTAGCTGTGCTTGTGTACTACCATACACAACCTCACTACATTGTGTGTAGTGAGTGTTGTGTTTCAAGTGTCTATATATGCAGTTTTGTTTTGTTTGTTTTGTTACCTTTTTGTCCAATTAAATGAACGAGCCAAGGAAATGACTTCTTCCAAAAAAAATCACAATTGATATTGCTTCTGTTATTTGTCTTTGGAAGTTGAAAGGTTGAGTGCATTGCGTTGTGGGATACACCATTTGTTACAGAATTGTATGGTGCACATTGACGTAAAAAACTTGTACAGCATGTACAGTGTATATACTGTATACTGCTAAAACACTATGAGCAATACACTATTTTAAACAGTGCATTCATTTATAGTCAAAGGCACTAAGGGAAAGATGGCTGCTGGACGGTGCGCCCACTGCAGGACCGGAGGAAGACGAGACTAAGAAACAGCTTCTCGAGGATGAGGCCAAAACAAAAGGTCTTGAGGAGACTATAATCAGGTACTTTAATGTAATAAGCAGATATGCTAAAGGAACTATTGAAAGAATCGACAGTGGTTGGAACGTTTGGTACACTAATTTAAAGGTGCCATTAAAAAGAGCACATTACGTAAAATACAGTCCGTTATATCAGGTTCTGTTTATTGAAGCTGTGGTCCCCATTGTGGGATCCAAAAATCCAGACTGTGTAGTGTGGATCCATTGGACAAGGTATTTTTTAATCTGATTTGTTTATTTCTGAAGGTGAAAAAGTGACATCTGTCTTCCTGCTGGCAGGCAGGTCAGTCTGGATTTCCATTCCGTAATTAAATGTCGGCTCCTGGCACAAGACTGGCATGCCAAACACTGAGTAATGCCAATAAAGCTGCAAAAATAAGGATGCCAGTAAGACCGGCCTGAAAGACAGGCTTAGTGTACCTGTATGTAAATAATCAAATCTTAGATACGTGACAGCCAATCCTAAGTGCTACAGGTTCTGTATTTTACAGCTATTCTTTAGGGCTGCTACACAGAACAAGGGTTGGAAAAAATAAATCACTCAAAAAAAGTGTATTAACTACCCAGAGAAAAATCTTTTGCTATGATGTTGCCCTTTTTATAGAGATTTCACGTTAATGTTTAACTAATGCTTTAACTAACGTTTTCTCCTAAAAGTCCTTAGGATTTTAAGTAATTGTTGACATGATTAATGAATAAAATTAGTGTGGATAGAAGTGTACACACAGATCCCACATACTCAAAAATACAACAAAATACACATACAACAAAATTTGAGGCTATTTGTCCATGTGTGTTTTACTTATTCTAATAAGTGTAACACCCCCTTTTTTCCTCTCTCTCTCTCTTTTTCTCTCATTCTTTCTCTTGACCACAGACTGGAGAAAGAGCTGGAGGAGCTAGAGACAGGTGTGTCTGCAACATCCACCAAAGAAAACCTGATAGAAGCAGTACTGGAAGATCAAACCACTATAGTTGAAACAAAGGTGAGTTCTGACTAGCAGACCTTCCAGCACACACAAACACACTTATCAACTTAAAACCCGGGGGGCGGCAGGGGATCCAGAGACTGCTATTAAACCTTTAGTGCCTGACACAATGAGGGACAACTTCATGTCTGGCCACACAATGGCCTTTTTGATTAAGGGAAGCAATGAATCTTTTTCTTTACCGTGCAGCCGTGCATGTACTAAACAACTGGGACTGATTGCCTTCACTGAATACATTAGCACACAGAATTCTTTGCTAGTTTCAGAGTACATTCCATAGCAACAGCAAAGATGCTGCTTCAACAGCCATTTATTCATTTTTCTGAATGGTCTTAAAAGCAGCTTCTGTGAAGTACAGTGTATGTCATGCCAAGGGGCATGCTCACAGTTTCTGCAGAGGCTGTTGTGTTATTAAGCTAGGTTTATTTTAAACAATGTATTGTAGATATTAAAACGCAAATAGCATGAATGACTGAAATGTTTTAAGGACACACAAAATAACTTTTTGTAATGTTATATATATGTGTGTGTGTGTGTGTGACACGACAGAACTTCTTAGCAAATACAAATGAGTATATTTAAATACAAAAAGATACATCTTGAATAACTCACTCTTTCTGTCTGTCTCTCTCTCTCTCTTTCTTTTTTGCAGGTTGTGACAGACTCTGTTAAAGGTAACATCTTATGACATCTAAAACACCAATTTATGTGTCTTTTAACAAGCACTAGTTCTTGCAGATCACTGTTATAGGCCTTTAATGAAAAATGTCTTAATGTAACGCACACCGTAAACATTATGTGTGTTATGTTTTGGCACTACTGTTTGAGAAGTCCAACTTCATGTCAACACTTGGTTCATACAGTGGTGTGAACCTGTCAGTATGTCGTCTAAATGGGGAACCAGGGTTCTTTTTAAGTTCTGTAGTTCTGATTTAAAAGTTTGGGTTAAAAGATGAAGTCTTTTAATCCTACAGAAGTTAAACCCTAGCAAAGAACTAGGTTCAGTTGCTGTATGCCATATCCATTGAAATGTTGAACATTGCTAGTCATTCTTGTCTAGCACCTTCTCTATGCCATATTTCCACTCGCCTGTTTCTCTCTTCCCTTCTTTCACCTATGCATCTTCATCATTCTCTGTCCTTTTCTCCTCTACATATCCTTATTACATGACCCTTATAAGAGGTCAAAGTTCACGTCAGCCCTCGCCTGGAGAAATCTGGAGGTGACTATGACATGATGAGAGCAGGTGAGTGTTGGTCCAGCCGTGATTCACGCAGCGATCACACACTCTTCCTGCTGTTTTACATCTAACTTCCACAGAATGCTGGGTGCTTGCAAAAGTATTTGGACATTAAAGGGACACTTGAAGCTGTATGTATTTAATGACAAAAACAAAATCAAACCAGGTAGCGTTTGTGAAAAATAGCACAAGCATACCTTTTAACCTGAAAGATGTTTGTTAGCTTTTAAATGACAAAACGATAGATATACTTAGCAAAATGTATTCGCTGTATACTCTAGATACATGTCGTGCATGTCTCTGAACTGAACTGAGATGACTGACATATGACTGTACTTCTACATCACAAAAACAGAAAGTTTCACAAATATTATCCCAAACTGTTCAGCTACTAATCAGGTGCTGATTTTATGTAATCTTGTCTTCTAATTCTCTCTGTTAATGTGTGTTTTCTTGAGTGTGTGTCTCTGTGTGTCTGACATACACGCCAGATCATTCCTCACTCATAAATCAAGTTGAAAAGCAGAGTAACATCTAACAGAAATGGTTATTTTTAGAAATTCTACTGACTTGTGTTTCTTTCAGAAAATATCCAGTTGCCATGGTAATGCTGCTTCTCTGAAAAAATACCGGATTTTTCTGGAAGAATTAACACAATACAAAAAGCAAAAATCCAGTTATAAAACAAAAAATTATGAATACAATTTCTGTAATAATAATGCACATCCTTAATATTATCTGTAAAAATATAAATTATATGTCTCGAACTTACCTTTTCTCACCTTTGTGTGTTTATATACCTTTGTTTATATACCATTTGATATTTCATGAATATTATCCATAAACACTCACATTAAAGCAGAACACAAACAGCATCGCATGAAAACCTCACTCAGTCGTAATGTGTGTAATTCAACTCCTCGCTCCTGTATCATTATTCCAGTCAGTTATTTAACAATGATGTAACCTCCAGCCGGCAGTATAGGGGTGCACATGAAGGTTAAAAGCAGTTGGTCTGAGCAGTGAGTGTATGTGTGTGATTGTTGTGACAGTGACATCATACCACCGCAGGATGATGATAATGTGTTCTTTCATTGGCACTGCAGCGATGTACTCTGTAGAGATCACAGTTGAGAAGGACCTGGTGACTGGGAAGACCAAAGTCTTGTCCACTAACACACTGCTCCCCAAAGACCTCCCACAGCAGGGGGTCAAGGTCTATGAGGATGATCAGAAAGGTGGCTGACAGATCAGACGTGCACAGCTTTGCTTGATAATATTTGCTTTACGAGAAGTGCTTACATAAAATGTTTTATGGATGATGAGAAGAGAACAGCCTATAAGGTGGCTATTAAATGTGAGAAAATCATCCATATGTGGAGTTTTATATATTATATGTGCCATATGACCAAATATGGCACCAACATGTAGGGAAATTATTAAAGCTAAAATAAAACAAAAGCTTTGGGTACCAGACCTAGTGTGATGCATCTTTAGGTGACATATTTTAATATATTCAAATGAGATTTGAGAGCTGTTGTGGAGGGTGAGATTTTTGGTGAAAAACAAGGCTATTTTCCATTTTCTTTCAGTGTTGAAATAGGATTGAGAAGTATTGCACTGGACTTGCAGACGTTCACTTCTCATAAAGATAAAGTTTATCAACGCATGGCTTCAGATGCAGGGTTACCTGAAACAGATTCTCAATGACTCTTTTGACTGATTTACTCGCAGAGAATGAGAGTTCATGTCTCCTACTGAACAATCATTTGGCCATTGTACTCTCATTGAACTGGGTCAATGTCTTGTTTTAAACTGACATGGTCACCCTGCACCCTGCAACTAACATACAGTCTCCAAATACACGCTACCTGCTTCCTGTTTTTAATGCTAATGTTGCTGTTGCTAACACCAGTAGGGCACTTTGTTTGCTTGCTGCTTTGTTTGCTCAACTTGCCACACTTTCCCAGTGTTTGATCCCTGATCAGTCAAGTGACCACTTGCAAGTGGAGTGCACTTGAAACACAACCCTCAGTGCTAACAGCAGTTGCTTACTGAGCTTTCCATGCTTTTTGTCAGTGAGTTAGCATTTTACAAGCCATTATTGTTTTCCTAAATTTTCCTAATTTACAGCATTATAAACCCTTTCCTTGCAAAAACTGTTTATTTGTGAACTTTCAGTTGATATGTGGCAAATTTGTGGCAGTTTTTGTCAGATACTTGCCATGGGTTTGTCTGCACTTTTGTACAAGTTCAGAACATTATTATGCAGCCTAGTCTTAAATGTGTCTTAAGTTCTATGATATTGATAAAAGATATGGTATAAACTGAATGTTGTCATGAAATGAAATCTTGGCATATTTTAAGCAAATACATTTGTTGATGCTTCGCCAAAGCATTGCCATTATTTTAACCCTTAGAGTGACTCTTTCTTGACATAGCCTGTCTTTTTCTTTGTAGTGGTGCATGAGGTCCGCACGGTGGACGGGGCCATAATTAATGGTGTTCACCAGCTCAGCTCCTCAGAGGTGGATGAGCTCCTACACAAAGCTGATGAGGTGACCATGAGTGAGAGCAGCAAGACTACACCTAGGCTGGAAAGAGGCAAAGCTGAAGAAACTGAAAAGGTGAAGAAAGACGCAGTCCCAGCTGGGGCTGGCTCTGCCCCTATAAAGGAGATCACTGGTGTAGAAGCCAAACCTGCAGACCCTCAGACGGAAGTGGGTGGCGCCAGTGCAGAGAATCCGGTTACCATGGTATTCATGGGTTACCAAAGTGTAGAAGATGAGAATGAAACAAAGAAGGTTCTGGGGCTGGAGAGCACAACTGTGAAGGCAGAGGTGGTGGTCATCGAGGATGGAGATGCCAAGACCACTGACACTGACACAAAGCAGGAACAAGCGCCTCCTAATGGCAGCTCAGCAGATCCACCAAAGGCAGAAGACCTCGAGGCATCTGGCGAGCCAGGGCAGCCAGAGGGGGGCACTGCTGAGGTCAAAAGCAAGGAGAAACAACCCTGCAAGTGCTGCACCATCATGTGAGCCCCAACACACCCTCACAAGCATGGACTTTACTGATGAAATGCAACAATAGAGAACAATAGCAAGGCAGAGAAGAAACACTCAGTATCTTTTGATAGAAAGCTTTTGTTTCCTTAATTGATTTTTACCTCTTTTATATTTGCTATATTACTTTATATTTCCCCCTTGATACTCTCTAACCGCATTTCAGTTTAATGTTTTTTTATCCTTTTCTGGTTTAATTGGGGCTTATATCAATCATGTCATATTAGCAGCAGCTGTAGCCACGTTCCTCTAAGAGAGGTCTGAAAATGAAAGACCTTTTCTCTTCACCCTTTAAATGAACTGACCCGATTAACGTCCAACAAGCCCCTTTATTCTGCATTGATTTTAAACAAAATGAGTTACCTATTTAGAAACTAGAAACTATTTATTTTATTTCAAGTTCTCTTGTTAAAACCATCCAGAAGTTTTGCAAAGCATGATGTTGCGAGCTCTCTAAAGTTTTTTTTACTTGAAAACACTGAAGGAAATGATTGATCTAAAGAGTTTGCATTGCGCTCTATTTCATACTAAATGAATACTTTATCACAGATAAAGCTGTTTCATTATTTTGTTCTGTTTTTCAAAGCTAGGAATAAAAGTCATGGGATTTACAGAACACACTTCACATTTTCCTAAAATCGTCCTACAGTTTTAATGAAACATTTTGTGTTATAAGTTATGCTCTGTCTGCAAATTTTGTAAAAACAAAATTAATATTGTATGGAATCTGTGGAGCAAGGCAAAAAAAATTAAACATATAATGTTGTAAACATGTAAGCCTTGCAGTTATACTTTGAAAAAGTATATTTTAACTTTCTACTTTTTTTTTGTTTTTTCTTGACAAAAAGTATATACTTGACAAAAAGTATATTTTACTTCAACATCCTCTGGCTGTATGGTTAGAAAATGTATTTACACTAGTCCTTTGGCTATACATTTTTAACATTTATTATTACATTACATTATTTACATTTATTAACATTACATTACACAATGCCTTGCTCTATAGACTTCTATTGTATTGCATTATCATAAACACAATATTAGTTTGCTTTTACAAATTTAGGGATGAGTCAAAATTATTTAAAAAAAATTCTGTGACAATTAACAGCATGGCACAAACTGTCTATAGAACTAAATCAAAAACATTCAACTTTTATTTTACCAAACTCCCCTACATACACACAAACACACAAAAACCCAACACACACAGTCACAAAGCACCCTGCTTTTCCTCTTGAAAGGATAATCTGTGTTCCTTATCTTTGTTCTGCCGTGAGTCCAGTAGATTGCGTTCATATTGTATAGTACCTGCTTGTATATGACTAAAATGCTTATCATATATTAGTCCCACCTAAAGTGCTCTTTGCTGAAAGTAGATGAAGACTTGTCTTACTGTAAAACTACTGTATGATATGAACTTTGGGCTGGATCATTTTAGTCTTCTTATAATTCCATCTGAAATTTCTAAACTTTATATCTGGATAGCTTTGGCAAGCCCTGCATCTGATCTAATGTGGGTATCAGGTTGGCTGTGTCCAGGATGGGATTTGTAGATTGCATGCCAGTCCACACTGCCACCAGCCCTTACTCAGACAGGGTGAGTGACAGCTCATTCCTAACAAGTGACATCACCAAACTGCTGCAGCCAATCCTATGCAAGAGCGTGCAAACTAGTGTCCGAAAAACAAAACTGTCTCACCTTTTACACAGCAACCAAAACAGAATGGAAAGAAAAGAATTATACAATAACAATATTCGCACTTTCGTAGCTGTTTTGACTTTATGGAAATTGTTGGGATGTAGGAAGAATTTAAAAGGTTTAGTAGTATTAGAGCTTCATACTTTTCCCCTTTCAAGATGTGTTTGCTGGGATAAGTTTAAAAAGTTTTGAAATTTCCCCTAAAGTAGCTACGATGCCAAATCTTTCAGTATTTTTCTACTTTTGGTAGGAAATTTTGGCAGCCTGTGTTCTTGTGGAAGAGATAAGAGATTTGACTGCATTATGGTTAAATGAGGTGCTAATTAAAACTGTTTTTTTTTTTTTCGCCTTATGTTTTTTCCGTAACAGGTGAAAATGCATGTAACATTACATACACATTATACTGGGGCACAGTGATGAATGTTTTTTGTACATTATTTGATTCATCGGTTTTATTCAGAGATGTCAAATTATTATAGTTTGCTGAAGTAATTTAAGGGAAATTATATAATGTAGTGCTTTGTTCAGTGGCACTACTAGCTGGTGTAGAGATGTGCTAGATGGAGTGTGTGTGCATTTTTGTGTGTTCAAGTGTGTCTGTGTGGTTTTACTCATGATTGATGTCTGTTAATATGTGTTAAATATATCTCCATCATAATAGTCATATAGTCTGTTAATATGCCCTACTCATGGAAATCTGTGCATTATGGATGGCATCCATGAGTCCATACCCCTTTAATTTTGTTCTTGCACACACACACACACACATACACACACCCATCCATGTACACTTGACTAAGAACCAGTTTTCTTTTTCTCCCAATGTTCAATCGAACCCTATTAAAGCAACTAAGCACTGGCTCCAGAACAGTTCTTCAAGGCCACCTCTATTAATGCCCTGTCTTCAGGTCACTGTGAGTTTCATGGCTGCCTCACACTTCTGCCACACATCCTATTGTCTTTCAGTACTAACATTCCAGTTCTGATGTTATCCTCACCCCTAAATGCCTTGTTCACTGGCCACAGGCCTGGCATATCTCTTTTGTATAATTGCATGCTTTTATAGGTACATAAATCACATATCCACAAATCTACATATCCATTTCTATTTATTGGTAATGTCCCTATGCTTAACCCTTGATGACAAGCTGCTGTAATGATAGAGTTCAAATGTGTAATAGAGCAGAGGACAATGTAGGAAGATCTTACCTTGTTGTAATCAGCTATCTGAGGTTAATAACTGGTTTGGGTCCATCTCTACCTGTCTCAATGGCCCTCTTCCATTGTTTCTCCTGATAATGTGTGTGTGTGCTCTTACTGCCACTGTTGTCTGTGTTTTGTGAAGGTCTGCTTTTTACCAACCTGACAGAGATGTAGAAGGAGTTGGAATGAGACATTAAAATGTGATATGCTTTACGGAAACCACTGCCTCTCTCTTGTCTTCTTTATAACAGGAATGTCCTGTGTGCTTCTTAATATCTAAGTACAATCCGAGTTCTACAAAGGTAGCGCAAAATGGCTGAGGGCCTAGTACAAAGACCTGAGGAAGACCACAGCTGCCAATAACAGAACTAATATGAGAGCAACTGTGGCATTGCCACTGCCATTGTCAAAGACTAAATGACCCAGCTACAGAGCAACTATGAGGAGTATTAAGGGGTTGTAAAGAGGTATTCTCAGCTTTTGTCCTGGGGTTGCTGATGATAGCAGCATTCCAGGCTGATATCCCTGCACTCAGCACACCCACAGGCACACACACCTACACAGGCATGCATGCACTGCAACCAGGGCTGTAAATAACATTAGCTATTGGCCACATGTTTTGGTTGTGAACTGTAAATATCACAAACTCACACACATGTTGGAGGTGGAGTCTTGTCAGTACAATTGAGCTCAAAACAAAAGTTGTATCTGTCGAGAGTGAGAACTTGTGTCTAGTGTGGTTGATACTGTTTGAACCAGGCTGACATCTGCAGCAGCTGGGCTGGGCCCAGTTTTTACTGCAGTATTAAACAGTCTCCTTCTGTGGGGTACCAGAGAATGAGGTAAGTCCAATTATCAGGGCAATCTAAGCACTATATGGTAGCATATTTAAGGAATATCTGATTACGTGTTTCCATTGTACTGATATTTAGTAATCTAATCAAATCATTGATGTGTTGATTCTCATGTGGTGATGTTTCTGTGTACATTAAAGATATCTTATTCCTTTCCCCCTTAACTCTTATCAAACTTTATATTTCCTAATAGGACTCACTAGGATTGAGTTAATTGTTTGCTAATCTTCCTGTGAAACTCAGGTAGTTTTGCAGCAAAAACCTGACTCACACAGAGCAGCCATGTTCAGGTACACTCCTCCCTGGCAGGTCCTGTGTAACAGTCTGGATCATGATTTTAGGGTAGGTTACCCTGTTACAAGATATTCAATTATATTTGTATTTTTTGTTACATACTATTCTTAAAAGATTAAATAAGAAACTTATCTAATCAGCCTAAACTTTTATCAACATACAGTATATGAAAATGTAGTAATCTGTTCCATAAAGGCCTGCATACAGTATATATACTGATACATTCTTGTTAATAATTGAAATTCAGCAGAATCTACAAATCCCAATCCTGTGTTGATGAGTCAAGCTGATACTTGTTAATTACAAAAATACAACAAGGTCTGGATCTGAACCCCAGTAAACCGAAAACTGATTTAAACCCACAGTAAAACGAAACTGAGTCGCTCACTGCTGAGTCCCTGTTGAAGACCCTTTATTTATGTCCACTAGATGTCAGGATTGGTTTCTCTAAAATCTCCAAAATGGTTGTACACAAAGGTGGATGGACTCTCAGTTATAAAGATAATCAGTTAAACAGTCACTATGAATGATCTTAAAAAGGCACGCAAAGGTTTGAATGTAAACTCAGGAATGTGATGAATTGGTGTCATGCTCTGTACTTCTGTTTATTCTCTGACCTCACAGATTTTTCATCAGCTCACTGCACAGCTCTGATCACATGTATGAAGCTTAAACTTTAATTTGAACTGCACTGTTGATGTTGTCCTCACTTCAGTGAATGTTTTGGACAGCATGGATACATGTTGATTAAGGGTGGGGGTGGTTAGGAGTACTGCTGTATTGCCTGTAATGATAATTTCACAAGGTGAAATGTACTGTAGCTCAAAGCACAGACAATTATTTCTGCTTAACCAAATCCAAACTTAGAACAAGCTATAAAAACCATTAACATATGCACATTATAAATCTTTATGAATCTAATCAGGTTGATTCAAAGATTTCTTATCTTTAATGAATGATATTGTATGTGTGGGTTCAAAATGTATATTTTATGCCTCAGTAGCATTTTTTTTTTCATCCTCTATTTGTCTTTTGCGCTACTTCAGTCTGGCTGTGGGGTGTGTCTATTCACGCTTACGTGATAATAGCTGTACTTTGTCTGAAGTTAAACAGCACTTAAAACAGAGGTGCTTTTAGATGTGTGTGACAGTCACGCCAGTACTGATGTCTGAGGGTGAGTGTTTGGTCATTTTCAAAATATCTTTCAAAATTATTTGTTAATTTAGAAAAATATTTGTCAGGTTTTACCAGTAACTTTAGTGATTATTTGTGAGACAGACAATATATATTTGCTGCCTAAAAGAGTGATATGCTAGACCCAAGTTTAATAGTAAAAACCAACAAAATTATAATAATTCTTTTATAACAGGGACGTTTGCAATCTGTACACTTTTATTGTCGCTGCAGGCTAAAGGTTGCTCTGACTGGATATGAATTTTATTCATTTTGTAAAATGACTGTTCTGTCTGTCAAAAATAAAGTCAACAATAGGAATAAGGGGAGAATAAAGTATTTTATAAATTTTGTTATTTGTTTTGAAACATTTATCAAAACACTGCTGTTATGATTTTAGGACCAAGTTTGAATCAGAATAAGGAAAATGACTATATGGAGATTTTATCTAGGGGGTATAATTGTAAATTCCAGTTCACACTAGATGACCCCTGTGACATGGCTTCCATGAGTATTTGTTTATAATGGTTATAATTCAGTAAAGCTATAGCAGTCGTTCAGGAACACCCCTCAAACATCCTGAGCCAATCAGCAAAGGAAGGGCTGCTGTTTCCAGAAAAATGACATGCTGTAAGTTTATTAGTGGTTCACAGTTCACCATGTCACACACGGTCACCCATTGACAGTGTGTCTAAGAGCAAAACTATGTAATTTTGTTTGAACGGGCAGACAGTCTCATCTTTTGTTTTGATGCAGTACTCAGTGAAAGTTTTCTTCATAAAACTTCTTCAAAAAAGACTGTATTTTATTTCAATTAGCAGATAAGTGGTAAGTCTTTAAATATACATAACAAATTTATAAATTTGATTCTATGATATGACAGAATTCATAAAATATATGTTCATAAAATATAAGTTATTATAGCTCAATTTAACTGAAAAAATATGTGTTTTGTAATAAAACAGACAAAAATTCTGACAGTAAGACTGCACTATGTGAAACTATTGGTGTTCTGCAAGAACTGTGGTAATTTTTCTAAGGCTGGATTAATAATCAACCAGCAATAAATGTGTATTCTCTTTCACTTTTGTTTTGTCTTTGGCTATTTGACAGTGCAGTTCATACTCTGCAAGTAGTTAATCTGTTTTCTTTTTTTCCCCAGAGGCAGTCAACAATTCTGAAAGACAGCCCATGTGATGCATGCACACATTCCTTAGGAGAGGAGCAGTCCGTAATCCATTCCCATCATTCTTTGAGACATCTGCCCCCCAAACCTGCCCAGAACCATCTACCATCTAGAATCCTCATGACAAGCACACCAAAGCACTGGGCGATAAAGCCTATCTCCCCTAGTCTAGAGCAATCAAATTTGCGATCTATATTGAGCCCTACTGGACAATCAAGGTCCCCAGACCCATGGAGCAGCAGTCAGGACTGTAACTCTCTCAGGTTTAGCTTTGAAAGCATTTCAATAACAGGCCTGCAGCCCCCTGTGATGGTATCATACAGGAGTGATAAAAACACACCAGATGTTGTGGTCCAGGCTTACCAGGTGGCTGTGTCTGAGGATGGAAGTGATAGTGAGGGCTGGAGATCCAGCAATCCCAGCAGCCCTAAAACCCCAAGCAGTACAAGCTCACATGTTGGGTTCTGTTCCTTTGTAGAGGACCCAGCCAGCCCAGACGCAGAGATAAATGAGACCTATATGGTTTCTCCGGTGAGGCAGGATAAACTAAACACACTGAAGGAGAAGAGCATGTTTAGGCTTCAGACATACATGGAGGAAAAGAGACCTGGAAGACAGTTTGAAGAAACTAATGCCGATGAACGCTACCGGATTGAGGATGCCTCCAAAGTGCCTGAAGCAGAGGACAGTCCAAATCAAATAGAGATCATTCGGAACCAGGCACCCAAGAAAAACCCTGTCCTCAAAGAACAGGGGAGTGCATTGGAAAATCTGGATCTTAGTAACACTTCCCTAAAGCTTCTGGATGGGTTTAGTCTGCACTACACCTCTGTCCGTTCAAAGGTTGAACAGGCTAAGGCTGAGCCTGGGACTATAGACAATGAACAAATTGACTTTAACGCTGCACGTAAACAGTTTCTAATGATGGAACAGTCAAAGCAAAATCCCTTCCTGCAGAGTCCGCAGCAGTTTCCTTACTCTCCCAAATTCAGAGGAAGGACTCTATCCCCAAGCATCTTCCCTTCAAAGGAAGAAAGCCAAGAGAACAGGTTTAGAGAGAATCTAATCCCACTAAGAATACAACAAGAAACAGAATGGAACACTGTAACTTTGACTGAAGACCCAGAAGAAGGAGTTCCAAGTGGTGCCATAGATGATGTTGACTCTGGGCGAAGTGGAGGTTATGCTAGTGATGGGAGTGTTTCAAATGATCCCTCCATTTTAGAGATGGGGAATAACTTGTCAGTGCATAGTGCAGAAGAAACTCCTATTGAAAGAGAAATTAGAATTGCTCAAGAACGGGAAGAGAACCTACGCCGATCAAGGGGAATCTTGCGCACAGACAATTCAGAGATGGTAGAGATCAGGACCAAGCCAATTCTAACTAATTTGTCCCCATATATCAAGCCTCCCAAAGCCAAAGATACAAGCAGGATGAGCTTTCTTGTTCAGAAAGAGCTTGAACTTGAGAAACGGCGACAGAGCCAAAATGTTTCAAACCTCAATAACAAAAGAAAGGCATCTGAGTCACATCTAGATGAAGGTTCAATCACATCTTTGAGGACAAATCCCAGAGAGTTTTCCACTAATGATCCACAGGAAGAAGCAGCCTCTGTGAAGGACACTGCAGAGGAACCTGTACATAAAGAGAAAGGTGACCTTTCTGATTCTGAGGAAGCTCTTTCTCCTTGCCATCCCCATCGACGTCCAGATGAGTCTACACTTCAGACAAACTACAATGACAGCAGAACGTTTGAGAACAAAGATGGAAAAGCCCATATTATAGCTTATCCTAAGGAAAATATACAATCTAGGGTAAAAGTTTATAAAGAAAATATTTTTGAAACCAGTTCTCTCAAAACCAAAAAAGAGCCATTCAGGATAGTTGAAAATGATACCGACTTGTCAGGGAGAGATAGATTTTCCTCTCTGAATATTCCGTCCCCACTAGAACCCACAAAAACGAGTCAGTGTGCTCCCATGTGGGGATCTTATCTCAAGCAGACCAGCTGGAGCCCCCAATTGCAGAATGCACCAGACAGTATCCGTCAAGAAATTGAACAAGACCTCAAGCGAGAACGGGAACTTCAGGAACTGAGAGAGTCCAGAAGCCAGTCCTCTTCAACAAACAGAAGCCTGGACAACTCAGCCCCTAAAAATCTAGCATTAACTTCTACTGAACCTTGGTACCCACAAAGCAGTAGTGAGGAAACTGTATTCTTACCCCAAACTCCACAGAAAGACCTGATAGAAGTGGATTCAGTGCTTCCAGAAAAAAAGAAGACAGATGATAGTTATCTTTATTCCTGGAGTCTAAACACTTCCTCTGTCTCCCGGTTATCTGTGGCAGGTAAAAGTTCAATCTCATTGAATTCAAACATTATTGCAAGGGGATGCATACAGGCAATAGTGTCCCTGTAATTGACTGTAAATGGGAAGTTGTCCATTATTCTTTATAATGCATTTCATAACATTTGCTCTAACATTGTCTCATGTTCATAGATAACTGATTAACTTTTGTGCTAAATGTTTATGGATGTCAGCAGCAACGAGGAATTAGAAGTTGCCAACTTAAGTTGCCTAGTTTCTGAACTTTAGTCATGGCATGACATTTAACTTCCCTGAAGAGTGATCAATCATTTACTTTTCAGATGTACATGCACATTTACTGTTAAAGATAAATATTTCTAAAATAATCAAATGTATGCATGTTGTCTTTTTTCCAGTATAATTCTTGCTAGTGATCCAAATTCTGTGCCCAGATATTATATCTGCATATGATAAGGTTTGAGAAAACTTGATTTATGACTTACTCAAGCAGTTAGAGTGAGCTAGTGTTTTTTTTCTATTTATCTCTTTAGATAAAGGCTCTCAGTTGTCCTCACCACAACTAAGTTCCAGATTGCCCTCTGTGTCCATAATGACACCCCAGCCATGGGGCAACACAAACCCCATGTCCCCTATCGTTTCACGGGTAACCCCTATCCAGCCCTTGAGCCCACATGCTGAGGTGTCCTCGCCTCAGAAAGGTCTGACTGAGACACTGCTGAAAGATTTTGAGGACAGACGGGTTAAACTAAAGCTTGAGGAAAGCGCGGTAAGTGAGATCAAACCTGAAAGATTGTGTTTGCTTGAACAGTGTGAGCTAGTCTTTAAACATCAGCACTTTCTTAGATAATGATCTTAGAAAATTATATAATTCCCATAATATAAAACTAGGGATAGGCCCAGGAATTTTTCTCATTGAAAACTCATTGTCTTACAGTACGCTGGAATACAACCCTTTGATGACATTAATAACGAGGTGAGATATTGAATGTTGCTGTTTACATCTAGCGTACTCTATTTTAAAATAGATCCAGTTTGATCCTGCTGTGTAACTGTGGTTTCTCTGCAGGTCGTAGAAGCCACCCGCGTAACCAGGCATAAAAACCAAAGAGCCCTGCAGTGGGAGGCTGGCATGTACGGCAACCAGGAGGCCTAACACATCAGCACCAAGATGACAAGATCCACACGTAAAGAAATTCTGGAGCTGCTTTAAACTCCATATAGCACTTCCAGGCACACTGCTCTCTGATGCCACCCTACATGGACATTGTTTTACATCACTCACAGTTAAGATGCTGGTTCTCAGATGACTGGGGTGGCGAAATTAGGCATATGTGTGGAGAACATCATCTGCTTGGGGTGAACTAGGTTCTGTAGAGAAGCTCTGGTAGTCTGAAAAAAAAAACATACAAAATATGAACGCTTTTTTATACTTTTGACCCCTAGTACCAAAAACTAAAGTACCATCTCAGATACAACACATCAGTAATAAATAAATTGGAAAGTCTGGACCTGGAGAAGAACACACAACACACAAGCCTGTTCATCTAACATCAAACAATCTCATCTTTTAAATTAATGCTGAGGAAACAGTTTTCATTACGAAAAACATGTAAAATACAATAATAGCTTCTGTTTGTACTGTTAATCAGAAGACCTAAAAATTATTACAATTTACATTTAGGTTAGACATGGAAATGAACTTATACTACAAAAGGCTTAATTGTACTTTAATACTCAATGTAATAATGATTATCTTATTATATAAAAAATACTTTATACAGTCTTGTAGCATTTAAGATTCAAGCTTGAGCCTAATCATATGTGGTAGAGGTAAACTATTAATATTTAATCATATATTTAAAAACAGCTAAGAGTATGTGCAATACAAATGTTTTCCTTGGAATATGTCTGATGAATATTCACTTATTCACTGTGATGTTCTGTGTTCAATGCCGTTCTTTGAAATGTAGCACGTGTCCTGTCATGACACAACATCGCCCTCTAGAGAATAAACCGTATTAATACGTTATGTTGGTTCTGATCATGTTATGAAAGCGTGTCATGTAAATAGATTTGCTTTTTATACACAAAACATTTAATAAATCATAATAAATATGGAAGCATTTAAAAGCAGAAACGAGTTGTTTTTAAACAACTTTGTTTATCATTTTTGCTTTAATCGCACAGCTTGTATCCCGTTTAAAAATTTAGAGCAATGTAATGCTTTTTACACTTTTATTAATTTTTAAAATTTCCTGTGGATATAATCCTGTGGGCATATGTAGTGCAGTTATTTCTTAGCTTCTATTATATTAGTATATAAATTATATTATGTTTGCATGAGTACGTATTTTATTGTGTGTATAATCAGTAAGACATATTCTGTGAACTATCAAACTATCAACTATGTATCAAAAGGTTGGATTAATTTTAAGATTTCTCCTTTGTAAATGGTTTAGTTTGGTGAGGAGAGCAATTTAGTCTTTCTTGATATTTTTCTTTGTATTTGATTGTAACTGTAACATTAGTTAACAGTGGCTCCCGGGCTAGTTTTTTTTTTTTTTACTTTTCTCTCTTTTGTACTTCTCTCTCCACAGGAAATAATAAGATTATTAGAGGTCATTTAAAAGTGCTAAAAGGAATTTTTGGAATGTCTTGCATAAAATGTTCCATCCACCAGATGTCACTAAAATAGGTGTCCTGATACACAGGTGACAGTCATGGGCTCTGTAAACAGCAAATTGAAGTCAGGTGGCTGGTTGGTGCCTTTGTAGCCAAGTCTTTGAAGAGTGTGTGGCCTGTAATGTCCAAAAGCGTCCACATGGTGTCACTTCTACGACTATTCTAAACGAGCCCAAGGTCTGCACAAAAGTCTTTATTTAAATTTACCTGGATAAACAACAAGGTGTTACCAGTGTCAACCACAAACCTAGAATTTCTATATGGTTATATACTCAGAAAATGACATCTCTTATATTACTTTTAAGATCCTTAATAAACATCACATTGTAAAAAACACTTTTTTATACCTTACCTTTAGGGTTTTTTTTCACACTGACAGCTGTATAATCTCTCCAGTTAAAGCCAGACTGATTGTTCTGTTTCTGCCGTGGTCTATTATTTACCTGGTTAGATCAGGTGATGCATTTAGTTGGCTACCTTGGAGACAATGAGTCTCAGTTTCTTTTGCAACCCCCATCTATTATTTAGCCAAGCAGGTGTGTCTCCCATGGCACAGGAGCAAATAATATCCTTGAGTATGACAAACAGGTAATTATTGATGATGATACCTGATTTCTAAGTTTTCCTTATAGCTCATCTGTACCAGATATATTGCTTGTAAAAAGGGTTAAAGGTGGTATTTTCCTCATATCTGTCACTAATATGTTGATTTTTATAGATTTCTACGGAAGAATATAGAATTATAACTTAAATTACCCATAGGCCTTAAATACCCATAGGGTAAATCTTCTGGCGTAAATCTGGTTAAATTTTGCTCTCTGAACAGGGTGAAATAACAGGCTCTTCTCAACAAGAGATTCCGTCTCACACCAGAGAGTTTTAAACATCAAGGAGTTCATTCAGCTTTTGATGGCAGCGGACTTAAACCTAACTGAAAGCAATTCAGCTAAATAGGGATCTGATCAGGAGACTGTGTCTGCACTGCAGGGCTGAAGGAACAGTCCTTTTGTATCATGATAAACTTAAGCCTTATCATCATATAGGCCTTTTATAGACCGGTAATCTATGATGCTGCAACCCTCATTTATTGCATATATATTGGAATATATTGCACTTTACATAAGATGAAATATATTGCACAAACATGTTTTAACATGATGTGGAAAGGCAGTTATTGAGTCGCTAATCCGACATAATGGATGTCCACTAGGCTTGCTACCTGAAATATTCATACGTTTGTGTGACCAGCCATATTAGCTTTCATTCTGCTGTTTCCAAGTATTGCAAACTGTTGTGCAAGAATGGCTGGCTGAGTCTTGTATTCTTCCACATATTATTAAATCAGCTTATTAAGTAACCGAAAAATACATTGATTAGACAAAAGCACTGATTAGACACACACACACACACTTGTTTTTATGCCTTTCCATAGACAGTGACTTTTATACTGCACAAAATGTATTTTCTAAACCCAACCCTCACAGAAACCTTTCTTTTACATTTAAAAAAGCATCATTAAGTTTGTTTCATAATCAGTTTCCCTCGTGGGGACATGTGGTCCCCACAGTGGTAGAACAACAAACGCACACACACACACATATATATTATAATAAGTGACCAGTGGCTGTAACAGATTTTAAACGCGAAATCCCATGTACAATACGTTCTCGTACTTCCTTTCTCCCAAACACGGTGAACAATACCAGGATGCGCGATACTATCCGCCCCTAACTGTAACCGCCCAGGCTTTCAACTCGTCTTATCCAATAGCAATCATCCTCGTGTCTAACGCTTCCATTGTAATCTGCAGTCGACCAACCACAGAGCTCATCGCTGAAGCGCCACTCTACGCATCCCGCCATTTTGTAGCGCGTTATGAAAACTCAGCCAAGCAACAAAGTTGTGGACCAGAGCTGCTGTTCCTCGGTGTGCAATGGACGGGTGAGTGATGCTTCATTGTTATGAATGAAATGTAACTCTGACTATTCTGGGCATATTTCTAAGAATGTTTGATGGCTGCACGAATTGAACTTTAGTTTTATCAACTGTAGTTTATTTTTTGTTTGATGGTCAGCACGAGCTCTCTCATTACGAGCTGTGATGTTACAAACTCGTAGTTTATCCGTGTATCAGGTTTTTGCAGTTTTATTAGGTACATTTTATATTTTTCTTCGCATATTTGGCAGATGTTTGTTTCTAGTTTGATGAATATTAAAGTGTCCGTGTTTTACTCTAAATTAAACACTTGCTTATGATTCAACTTTCCCATCCTAACTAAAGAGGTTTCCCTCGAAATGACGTCGGCGTTGTGTATGCAACATAATCGAAACAAAACGAGAAGTAAAGAACAGCCCTTTAAAAAAGTACAAATATTCAAAAAAAGCGAAAATGTTTAAACATACGTAGTGTTATATATTAATACAATATAGTTAAGTAGAATAGTTAGATTATGCGATGGTATTGACATCTTTTTCCCTGTGCAGCCGCCTAGAGACTGAATTGTATCCTATGGGATCAAGTTACGCAGAATTAGAGTAAGTTCACCTGAATTTACAGTTCAGTGGTGGTATGAAGTTTAATAATGGGTACATTTATACATCTTTCCTTGAGTCTTTTCGCTTTTCTTTCTAAACCGCACAAAGGTTGCATTTGTATAGTGCATCAGAAATTTCATTATACTGTCTTGAAACACGTTTATTACCATGGTAACCATAGATTTCGACAAAATTAAGCATTTGTTTAACTGGCAGAATCATTGTATGGTTTTATTTTACTTTTCCGATCACAATAATGACTATACCACCTTACCATAGTTTTGTTGCAGTATTTTATTTCAAACGGTTGCTATGGTACTGTTATACCATGGTAAATGGTTCTCAGGATTGTCCAGTCAGTCCGTCTGATAGACCTGAATGAACCAGAAATACACGGTGGACATGCAGTATGTAATATGATACACAGAAACTAAGGCAGTTTAACCACACCTCAGATCTGTTAAAAAAACTGACCCTGGGCCCCCTTTTTTAAGCTGTTACCTATTTGAATGCTGGCTTTTTCCTCTTGGGAAAATTAACCAGAACTTGGATCTGCTATTCATTGTTTTAAACATAAATACTTGCACGCTTTGCTCGGTTGATTTTAGAACTTTTTGAATACCTGTGCCTGAGATAGGACTCTGATATTACATGTATTGTGAGCTTAATGTGAACAGGATGTAAAGGTTAATGTTCAACCATTTACTGACGCAAATTACCACTTATACTTGTTGATCTATGTGAAGGAACTATATTTTGCAGTGTAGTTTTATGTTTTTTAAGATATAATGGGGGATGGAAAAGAAACTGAGACTCATTGTCTCCAAGGTAGCCAAAAACTTGTTTAGTTTTGTCTTTTTTTTCTCTATGATTATTATTAGCCCCACTTAAATAATATCAGTTCTTGAAGAATGTTAATGTCACATTTAGACAGACAGGAATGGGTCAATACATATTACATACATTATATTTATTGCTTCATTTTCTGTTTCGTATGCTTCATATGAAACAATTCTGCAGGGTTCAGAATGGTGATAGGTT
>JAZGTJ010008135.1:0-21551 GCA_036877575.1 Botia almorhae | reverse complement strand
AGGCACACACATGCAAAAACACTCTGACATGGACACAGACACAGGCGCTGATACAGACAGACACATTGAAATCGTTAACTGATTATTATTGTTATTAGTTCAACCAGTTTATCAAGTTTAATTGTATGTTATCGGAGCAAGGATGAGGTGACTTTTAGCACACCTCATGAGGCTTTCTTATGCCTAGACACACACACACCCACCCACCCTCACATACACACACACACACACACACATTATGTTACACTTGAGCAATTCACTTTACAATGTTTGTTAGTTGTTAATATGCTGTTGTGGTTTTCTTTTTACTTTAGATTAATAAAACTTAATTCTACTGCAATTTGTATCTGGTGTCCTTCCTATGGTTACAAAATGAGATATAATGCTAATGGAAAGTCCTATACATTGAATTTGAGAGTAAACAACTGTTTATATGTAAAGCTGTATTTGTCTCTTCAACCCTGTTATGCTAGTCTCAACCCCGTCACACCTACATTTTCATATATTATTTTCTTAAAATGTTGAAAAAATAATTTAATGTTTGCTGATTTGTGTCTAAAATATTGAGCGCTATTATATGATTATTGATTTTGATTACAATTCTTAGTTAAACAAAGATTGCTTTCACTTATTAGTTACATTTCAGGATTTAAGAGAGTAAAAATGTGTGATTTTGTCATTTTTCTATTTAAAATTATTGAATTAGTATGGGGGACATCTGATTAATGTAAACATATTGATTTCTTTATAAATACATTTTATGATAATATTCAGAGAGCCTCCACAGTTTCCATAACAGAGTTGAATAATTACAGTCACCACATCTTAAAAATATGATCAATAATAAAAGAAAACTAATGCCTGAGATGGGAAAATGCATTTTTCTGATAGTTAAATATATCCTTAATGATGTGGGATATACATACAAATAATACATTTTGGTAAAAAATGTGAAAATATCCAAGTCCAATTTTAACCATTCTCATGGAATGACTCTTTGCTGTGGGGACATGGTGTCACAGTAATGAATAAGTGTATTTTTACACTATAAGGGTATCATCATAGGACTGTTGTGTTTTGACAACATCCTAAACACAGGAAACACAATTAAGGCTATTAGTTAAAGCTCCTATGATCAGGAGGCTCTTGAACGTCTTACTCCAAGGTACATGTAAAAGAAAATATAGATTTATAATATAATTTTGTTTACTTCTGTTGCCTTATGTATTCCAGTCTGCTTGCCATGTCAGGGTTCGACCGTTTCAACACAGACTTCTACAAGTCTAGTTACAGTGTAGAGGACCAGAGTCAGGGAGGATATGCCTACAGTAACCCTGATGACCCTTATAGCAGGTTTATATCCTAACTTATATCTTAAAAAATTGTTACCTGCACAGAGTTCTGATGTCATTGTTATTTGAGCAAAGTTTTAAACAATGATCAGATTTTGATGTTTGATGTATACAACAATCTATCTACTTAAGTGTTACTTTTAAAATACTGAATACATTTAGCATTTGGCAAAAACTTCTATCAAAAGCAATTTACAGTGTATTCTGTATATGCATTACCTGGGATTTGAATCCATGACTTTTCCATTGCTAGCACTATGCATTTGTACGTTAAGGTGTACGCTCACATGATATAAAGACTCCAACTATATCAAAGCTTATAGAAACTGTTTTACTCTATATAGAGTGAATTTTGAATACTAATCACTTTATCTTATTATATTTTCACCGCATGGTGAATGAGAATACTTAAACCCTTTCGCTCATCTAATCATGGCTGTAAACCTGTTTTCTGTTGTGGCAGGCAGTATAGTCAGTTATGATTGCTTCTAGCCAATGGGCTGCTCTGTGGGTCTGGGGATGCCGCAGCAGTCGTACATAGGCCAGATCTATTTTGATCGATTGCGGTTTGAAGATCCTTCGCCAAGGCATAGGAGGCTGCGTTTGCAGGACGCATTGCCTCCTCGCACGCCTCCCGTCTCTTTGTCAATGCTAGTAGCTCAGCCTCCTCTTTGGCTCGAGCCTGGCCCTGGCACTTTTTCGGGCATGTCTCTCGCCCCCTGGTGCTGCTTGCACGGAGATTGGGGGCCTGGACAATCAGACTCGGCTACGCGATTCAGTTCCTCAGGCGTCTGCCCAGGTTCAGAGGCATCCTCTCTACTTCAGTAGTGGACAGCGATGCTTCGCTCCTGCGAGGGACGCAATAGAGCCTGTCCCTCCAGCCGAGATGAGGTCTGGGTTTTACAGTCCGTTCTTTATCGTGTTTAAAAAAGGAGGTGGGCTGCGGCTAATCTTGGACCTACGTGTCTTGAATTGGTCCCTGTGCAAGCTGCTCTTCAAGATGCTCACGCAAAAATGCATGCTCATGCATTCGCCCCAATGTTTGCTTTACAGCGATTGACCTGAAGGATGCGTACTTCCATGTCCCTTTGGTTTGCGTTCGAGAGTCGGGCGTACCAGTACAAGGTCGTCCCCTTCGACTGTCCCTGTCCCCCCGCATCTTTACCAAAGTTGCAGAGACTGCCCCTGCCCCATTATGGGAAGTGGGCGTTTGCATTCTCAACTATCTCGTCGACTGGCTCATTCTGGCCCACTCTCAGGAGCAGTTGTGCGAACACAGGGACCTGGTGCTCCACCACCTCAGCCACCTGGGGCTTCAGGTCAACTGGGAAAAGAGCGAGCCCTCCTCAACACAGGGCATCTCTTTTCTCGGTATGGAGCTAGACTTGGTCACAATGGTGGCATGCTTCTCCAATGAGCACGCATGGTCATTCCCGCAATGCCTGAACATGTTCAGAGCCAAAACAGTTGTCCCACTGAAACACTTTCAGAGGCTCCTGGGGCATATGGCATCCACGGTCACACTGCTCAGCTTGATGCATATGAGACATATGCCCTGCGCCGGTTTCATCAGTTGCTGCAGGGCAGGCATGTTAGTTTGTACGGACAACATAGCGACAAGGCGGTCGACGCCCATGTCACATGTCTCAACTTGCCAACCATTTCCTCCTTATGGAGTCCTCCCACTGCCCGCTATTTAATCCCCTGTCCGAGACCCACCCCCCCCCCCCCTGGGGACGGCGCAAATACGTGTTTCCCCCAGTGAGCCTCCTTGCACAGGGTTTGTCAAGGAGGACGAGGAGCAAGTCTTGCTGGTTCCGCCATACTGGCTCACCCGGACCTGGTTTTTGGACCTGATAGCTTTATGCGACAACCCCTCCCTTGCAGATTCCCCTGGGGAAGGACCTTTCTTAGGGACGGGGCACTATCTGGTACCTGCGCCCGGTTTTTGGAACCTCCAGGTATGGTTCTTGGATGGGACGCAGAGGCTCCTTCCACCAGGTGGGGACAAGACCCCCGCACTTGCCCGATCAACTCAGTGCTTTCCTTACTGCAGGAAGGGTTGGAATGGAGGTTGTCCCCTTCCACCCTGAAGGTGTACGTGGCCACTATCGCTGCCCATCACCTAGCAGTAGAAGGTAAGTATTTAGGAAAGCATGAGCGTTCCTGAGGAGCGCCCGGGGACTGACCCCCCCTGAGGCTGCCCCTCTTTCCCTCTTGGGATTTTTCCGTAGTTCTCTCTGGGCTACGGGGAGCCCCTTTCGAGCTGAAGAGTCTGTCTCTCAGGACAGCGCTCCTGACCAGCTCTCCTCTATCAAGATTGTTGATAGAGGAGAGCAATGTCAGTCAGCGACTTGTGCCTATAGTTTGTGCCTGCCTACTCTCACGTTATCTTGAGACCCAGGCCTGGTTTTGTGCCCAAGGTTCCCACCATACCTTCAAGGGCAGGTGGTGAACCTGCAAGCGCTGCCCAGGGAGGAGGCAGACTTAACCCTTTGAGTCCCGTTCATGCTCTGCGCATTTATATGGACCATACTCAGAGCTTCAAAAGCTCTGATCAGCTCTTTGTCTGCTCTGAGCTCGGTAGAAGGGAAAGGCTGTTTCCAATAGAGGTTGGTCCACTGGATAGTGGCTGCCATCACTTGGTGTACGTCCAAGGTGTGCTGTGCCCTCTTGGAAGTACCCCTCTAGCAGACATTTGCAGAGCTGTGGGCTGGACGACACCTACCACCCTTGCAAGATTTTACAATCTCAGGGTGGAGCCCATCCTCCTGTGTGTTGGGTCCCACTAGCTAGTTGGCAGGAAGACGTGTTTTGTGTTTTCGTATGCATTGCCATAGGCGTTCGTATTCCTTCACAGTGGTTTTCCAATGGTAAACCCTATGTTGTGATTCCTTCAGCACCCGTCAACTGGCAGGTTCGGCAGAGGAGCCTCATGCCAGGCCCAGTACTTGTGTGTGTGCCACAGTCACCCCTGTGCTGGGCTAGGTGCCCCATGTGTAGTGATTTCCTCCTTGGTAATCCCACGTGTATTCTCCATGATACAATTTTCCTATTGGTAAACCTGTGTCTTTCCCTTGGCACCGTACTGTTGCCATTTTCTGTGGACAGTGAGCCATCCCAGTAGGTAGGACCTGCACAGAGACATTTCCCATAGGTAGTACTGCCTTGTCAGTCTATACCTCATCTCCACACATTACCTCCTTTTAGCAGGGTGTGGTCTCCGCAGCACTCTTTCCCAGCCTTTTCATGACTATACCAAGAGAGGAAGGAGACCTATGCATTAATATGCCCTCTCTTGGGGGGACAGGAACAATCATCACGGCCTTTCTGCATCCATGCTCTGCACCCTTCGCTGGGCTGTGACGGTTTGCCTGTGCGGAGTGCAGGGTAGGTTACGGAGGCAGGGAAGCTGTCGTACAGCGGCATGCCTCACCTGCCCGTACTTGCATTCCTAGCCCGTAATGCGGGTCAGCTTGCAGCATTTTCCATAGAGACCCCATACGTCAATTTATTGTCGTAACGTCGAATGTGACTCACTGAAAGGGAACATCTTGGTAACGTATGTAACCCTCATTCCATGAAGGGAAGGGAACGGAGACTTTACGTCCCCTTGCCGCAAGCCTGATTTACTGCTGATTGACCAGGACACATCTCAGCTCCTCAGCACAAACCTGAATCAAAGCGAGCTGCAAGGGCCCACAACTCCTTTGCCCAATGCTGATTGGCTCTTTCCTCTCGGGCCAATGTTCATTGACATGTTTTTTTTCTATTTAAAGGTGATAGGGCTCTCAAGCGAGACCCAATATGTGAGTATGTTGACGTAACGTCTCTGTTCCCTCCTTCAGGGAACGAGGGTTACATACGTAACCAAGACGTTCTAAATGCTTAACTTATGCAATTAAAGTTCTGAATTTAGCTAATCTTCTTAAAGTACAGACTCCATTTGATCATATTCTTTTAGCCTTATATTCATTTCTTTTATTGGTAAACTTTGTACTTTTTGAAATAAAGATTAAAATGGTATGTCTCCAGTTAAACTTTAAGAGGAACTTATCAGAGAGGGTTTTATTTTACCATCACATTAAAACACTGTCTACATTATAAGTTTTACAGATGTTTAATTTATTTGTTGAAATTTGATTATGTGTGTATAGGTTTAGCTGTATTTATGAGGGACAAATATCCTCACTAACATGAATATCATAACAACCAACGTGTAGGGACATTTAAGTGGTCATCACTCAATAAAAGTTTATAAATTGGCCAGATAAAGTATTTCTTTAACGTCATACACATTTAGTACAAGGGTTAGGGTTGGGTGATTAAAAAATATCATTAGCCTGATATAAAATCAATGAAAGTCTATGGAATGACCTCACTAATATAGTCAAACAAGCGTGTGTGTTTGTAAGAAACCAATTTGAACTGTGTTCTGTTAAATCCCTAGTGTCTTTGACATATTTTATATATTTAGTTTTGAATGTCCCAAAAGTGATTATTAGAAAGACGTGTGCGGTTAACATGATGTTGTGCTGCGGTCTGTGTTTATTAATATGCTTCTAGTTACAGTGCTTTAATGTCACAAGGGATGTTTTCAGTGCTGTTTTAAAGAGAAATAAAGCATTGTATTTGATATCCTAAAGCCACTAAGTTAGGTAGACTTTGTGAAGCCAGCTTTCCCCAGCTATTTAGAGCTGTGCTTAAAATGGGCCAGGAGTCATCAGTCAGAGTGGGATAGAGAAAGCTGCTTAACTGATTACCACTGCTCACAATTGTCATGAAGGATCGGCAGTACTTTTTTCATGCAGTGCAAGATAAATTTTGTCCTATCGATTTTGTCCTGTTGTTCTAATGTTGTACCTTGTTAAGGCCTGCTAATGTTGCACCACTGCTATAGTGCTAATACATAGGTTTTGGGGTCTGAACTAACCTCTAACACTTTGCTGTGGTATACAGTTGCTGTCATAAGTGTACATTCTTATATGTACATAGTTGCGGTCATATGTTATGTAAACATATGTACTGTGCACACAGTCATGCCCAGAAATCACACTTGAAAGCAAAGCCACTCACAAAGATATTGAGGTAGGACTTTTTGGCCAGAAAGCAACCACCCAGAACACCTTAGCAACCAAATAAGATTGTGCTGGCACAAAATCCCAGCATTGCAGTGGTTAGTTGAACGCCACTTACTTAAACATTTTGTTTTTAATTCCAGAACTGGGGATGACATTTGACCACATCTGGCAAAAGACTCTGACTGTGTTGCACCCATTGAAAGCGGCAGATGGCAGTATAATGAATGAAACAGACCTGGCTGGATGATATTGATATTCTGATATTCTGTTGGCTTTTGGAGCAACATTACGCTTGGTAAAAGACATGTTTGTTTGAAAAGACCTAGTTATAAATGTCTAAAGCATTTTGTATTTCATACACATCTTTTAATTAATGTATATTCTGGTTATCTTAAAGTTGTGAAGATGATAGAAACACGAGCATTTAAATGCTAAACATCACACTGGACTCTGTGTTTGTCATGCTGGTTGCAGACAGGTAAGATCCAGTTTGGTTATGTGTATGGCATCAGTGCCATTGGGTGTCTCGCCATGTACTGCTTGCTTAACCTTATGAGCATGACCGGCGTCTCGTTCGGGTGTGTGGCCAGTGTTCTTGGGTACTGCCTGCTGTCTATGATCATCCTGTCCAGTTTTGGTGTCCTCCTCTCTCTGCAGTAAGTTAGTCTAATCTAGTCTAATTACTATAAGTATAGCATAACTTGTAAGTACATAAGTTTAAAAATATATTGAAAATGAGTGCAAAATATGTATAAAGTAATTGTAAATATCTGTTAACTTAAAAAAAAGTAATGCACTTTGTAATTGTAAAGAAGTATTTAAATATAAACGGACAGTAACTGTCCCATAGCCCCATACAGTTTTGTAGTCACACTGTATTTAAACTGGGGTCACTGTTTTTCTGTTTTTGGGGTAAATTTTTATGTTTATTGTTAGATTCATCAAAACAGTTCAAGCATAGACATTTATAATAAGCTTTGCTAAATAATGTTTTTTGTGTCTTTCAGGGGCATGGTGGGAATTGTTTTAGCGGCTGTCATTATTGGCTGGTGCAGCTGCTCAGCCTCTAAGATATTCATCTCTGCTTTGGCCATGGATGGGCAGCAGCTGCTGGTGGCGTACCCCTGTGCCCTGCTGTATGGAGTTTTCGCTCTCGTCTCTGTGTTTTGAACTCTGGAGCTCTTTAATGGACAAAATGACCACCAGTACACACCACAGACACAAAAAAAACTTTCATTCACAGATTGCTTTTTGTTTTACACCTACAACCCAGCGTGTTTTTCATGTTTTTTGAGAGAATGTGGCATTAATTTTTGCTGCTTTATTTTCTTTGGCCCACCAACTCTGAGAACTGTTTGTGCTTGTTATCTAATGCAGGTTAATACTCGGTTCATGGGGGAGGGCGTTTTCTGTATTCTGTTCGCTGCAAAATAGTTGAGCTGGACAAACACCCGAAAACTTCAAATGAAGTGTGTGTCTCAAAAAGAACAATGTTTAATCAATTTAGAGGGTGCAGCTCTCCTCCTACACAACAACTTCAATGTCATTGTGTTCGTTCATACAAATCTCACTCCAAAACATCCTTACTAGGATGTTCCTTCCTAGCTAGGTACACTAGTGAAAGTTTTCTCTTGGTTTTTCCTTACATTCCTGGTCAATTGTATGGCCTGTATTCATCCATACAGCTGGATCAGTAAAGTGCCTACACAGTGAAGATCTTACATGTCCCACAAGTTCCAATTCTTATGCACTAGTCAAATTAAAAGGAAAGGAAAAATTGACCCTTTATTTTCATACATTTTTTTTCTAACTGCAGTAAGGCTTTTGTTACTTTACATGGAATCAGTATGTGATAAATCCACTGCACACAGATTTTATTAAACTGTATTGTTAAGCAGTTTGGTTCAAAATACATTTGTTTCCCATTGCACATCTCATGGCCACAGCTGTTCCTCTGTACCTCCTACAGCTTTTGTCTTTTTGTTTATCATTTATGTTCAGAACCTTCAATGGTCCTCTCAGACGGTCTAGTAT
The DNA here is from genome assembly GCA_036877575.1 of Botia almorhae. Lineage (NCBI taxonomy): Eukaryota > Metazoa > Chordata > Actinopteri > Cypriniformes > Botiidae > Botia > Botia almorhae. The sequence goes on along the minus strand of JAZGTJ010008135.1, from coordinate 13,084 downwards.
ATTATATACCATGAAACATGTTTTGTATATCCAGATAGGTACAAATATTTATGTTAACCCTGTCTTGTAGAAAATCTATGACCAACTGGTGGGGTTTTACAATTGTGCTGTTTCACACACAGTTTTAATTAAATACATTTTGTTTGGATAGGCTATGTTGTAAACCCATGTGTATCCTTTCTTTGAAGTCAAAATCAACCTGCTTATATAATACACATTTCAATCTTATTGTGCTCGATCAGTGCACATCATTAAAGCTGCAATCCATTACGTAGGCTTAAAAATAAACAAAAAACAGTTATTAAGCAAGTACATAAACAGGTCAGTGTTCAAAACTGTTCCCTTACCACGATTCCCAACAGTACAATTTTTTATTCAAAATTTTTCATTTAAGCTTCATGAAAGTATAATGAATTGCTCTGTCTCAATTAAAATAGCTATTTAAAGTTGCTTTTAGCAATGTCTTTTTAATTAAATAATATTGTTTAAATATGTTTAAAAACAATGTACACTCACAGACCACTACATCTACATCAGTAGCCTAAAATAAAAGTTCTCTAAATGTTTTATTTTAAATGGCACAGATCACCTCATGGGGCAGACTACAATAGTAGTCATACCTTAGGCATAATGCAACATTGACGCTGCTAGCTGTCACTATATGTCTAAGATGGCAAGGCAAGATAAAGAACAACAAATTATTGAGTGCAATTGTTACAAATAGTGAGGTGTGTACATCTTTGTGAGGACCAGTGTGAGTAGTTAGGGTACTAAGTACTAAAGGCTATTGGTCCATTTGGTGTAATGGACCCTAGAATAAAGTTCTTCAGTATCAAATTCGCAGCAGCTGTGTGTAATTTACATGCTCGTGCTTCATTCCAAATGTGAATTAAACTGAATTAAATATTTTTTGGGCCAGGAGTACAAAACTACATGTTTTACTTTGTTTTAACTTTGTTTTACACTTTGTTTAAAGCTGAGACGTAACAACTGACAGTGGAACTACCTGTACCAGTACAGACTCTAGCAGAGCAGTGCAGGAAATTAAGGATGGCCAGATGTGATCAGTGTAGACTTACTATAATCTTCCATCAGAAAAAGGTTTTGACACTACACATGCAAAAATATTAATATTACCTTTTGCATTGTAATCTATGCTTTATCATCGTAAACAGGTCTGATCAAGTCAGGTAAACCCTTTTCATGCAATCACAGTGCATAGTTTGTCCTCTAAGGAGAGGTTCTCACCTTGGTTCCTCATAGCATGTCTCATTTTAAAGGCTTAACTGAAGAAATATCACATGACTGCTATAAGCACAACAGCTGCAATGGCTTAAACAATATTAGCTGCACATACGTATTTGTTTATTTTCCGGTGTTTTTAATTACCTTCAGTGTGTGAAAGAATGGTCGTTGAACAACAATATTGCTAAAACAATATTTTTTTATGAAGTGCATATTTTCTTTTTTGTTTTTAAATCAACTGTATAATCATTTTGTCTGTAAGCAGATCCTCTTCACACATTAAAGGAACACCTGCTTATTCAGCAGTTCTTTGCATTGGACCTGCTCTCACTAAAACAAGCTGGTAGAAAAATATCACAGCCGTGGTCTTTCTTCCTATGGCCTGAGCCATTTCTTTTGGAAAACCAGCCTAGGTCTTTCCTAACACAGCAGATGGCAGTGTTGAGTCAGTCATCCGTCTTTTGGCAAGCTCTTACTAGCGTGAGTCGATTATGTCTCCAGCAAAGGTTGCATAAGGTAAGACCAGCTGGTGCCACACAGATGATTCAGAGAGAGCATATATTGACAGAATGTACCCTACCTTAAAGGTTGGGTGGAGAATTTCAGAGAGACCAACAATAGCAAGCTAGCTTTGAAAGCCCTTTCTTCAGAGTGCTCTCCAAACCCATGCCTCCTCCAAAATGTATGAACTATGCATAGTTTGACAATCAAGAAGGAAATTCTATTGATAAACATTTTATGGTCCTGCACCTTTCACACAAGATATATATTTATATACAAAAATATTTACACCACTTTACAATTAGCATAACAAAAATGTTTTAAGAAAAAAAATTGCCTACCCTGCCTACCCTAATTGCAATGTAAGTTGGACATATCTGCCAAATTCATAAGATAAAATGGTTTAGTCCAAAGCTTTCATTATTAGGCTAAACCATCATTAGGCTAAACCATCCCCATAGATTTCCTGTAACCCTATTAAGTGATATGCTAAAAAACTTCACAGTTCTTAGTCACTCAGCATTGACGTCAACAGTAATTCTTGCTGTATGTCATTTGTTGTTGGTTTAGAAATAGATTGCTTTGTTTATGCCTTTTAAAATGGCAGATATTGTGTCTGCAAGCACAGTGGTTCAGAAATAATTAACTGAATGAGTGCGATCAGAGTGTGCGTGCACACAGGGTGAGATTGAGTTTGGCGGGAAATGTGGCTATTGGTATTCAGTGGAGTGATGCATTATGAATCTGTGAGCTGCTAGGACATGAATATTCAAGCCAAATAAAGTATCTGTCAAATAAAGTGCTGGGAGGATAATTAAATTAATTGCTTGTGAAAGAGAAAGTGGGACGGTTACACGTTTTAACTATAAGGACTAATTTCATTTTCCTTACCACAAGCTTTACATATACCAAATTTCCAATTTACTATGGCAGGTGTGATTAAAGATGCAGGCTGAAAGGTCCTAGGTTCAAACCCTGCAACCACTGTGCTACCAAGAAAGGCACCTAACTAACCGAGGTTGCTCCGATGGGATTGTCTTTGCAGTGAATGTACTGCTAATAGCCTTGTACAACAACAATAAATGTTACACTAAGCACAGAAGTTATCTTTCTAATTGTATTTATCAAAGCGGAAAAAGGTGGGTCAGTTTTAGGTGAAAACTTTCAGTTTTTCAAATACAAATGTTTATGGAAATGTAGTTGTTTGATTGGTGTGTCTCTTTCTCAGTAAGAAGAACATTAGTGGTGTGAGTTAATCCGGCATTACAGGGATGTGTGATAACGTGTAAGGGCCCTTTTAACCCTATAGCAGAACAAACCAGATAGATAATTATCTCTTTTCTCCCTATAATAATCGAAATGAACATGAACTCTCTGTCATATGAGAAGTAACCAGCCCCACATTAATCACGGCATTATTATCAGTAAACACTTAGTAACGTTATACATTTTTCCAACTAAAATCACCAAAGAAGTATTTCACAAGAAACCTGCTCTGCATGATCATTGCCCTCATCTCATGACTTTGCTTTTCTTGAAAACTTTATTCATGCTGATCCTCCTAAACTAATCAGATGTTGTATCAGTTTTAGAGACACATTTGATGATGGCTACTGAAACATTACAAAGCAACATGAAGATTATTATAAAGCTACTGCTTCCTTTACTGGTCATAAAGAATCAAAATTTTCTTGATTGTTTAAAAGTGTAAAAGTGTAATGTATTACAAAAACATACTGTAACTTACTGTAATTCAAAACATCTTTCCTGGTCCTAAAACAAAACTGAAACACTGACAAATGAACGCCCACATTCATGCCAGAGATGTCTGTTGGGTAATAAAAAGCTCAGCCCACCTAACGGCTCACTTGACGTGATAAAAAAATTAAATGTAGGAAACTTTGCCAAACATTTACTTGACTGTGTGTAGCACCTGCAGCTCTCTCTGAGTAACCATCAGAATCATCATGACTATCTAATGATTATCATTAGAAACAAATGGCCTGGAGTTTTTTAAAGGCGACCTGATCATTTCAATGATTTCAGTACCAATTCAGTGGCATATTTTGGCACATATTGTTTGTGAAACTGTCAAACTGTGACAAGGTCTTGCAAAGAGGCTTTTAGAAAGGATTAGGAAATTCAAAACTTTATTGGACTTAGCCAGACCTTTAAATAAATTTATTGCAGCTTCTTCTGGCCAAAAACTACCCAATTAGACAGAAAGTGATTGTCTGAATGACATGCAAATGAAATAACCACTGTTTGTTTTATTTGCTTTTGTGTGCAATATACAGTATTAGTTAATGGACTATGGGTAGTCTGTGAGCAACCTGAGACTATATTACATGCGACAATGAACCTGCAGCTTGTGTGTAAACATAGGAAAGAGCTGCTGCATGTTTCACAAATTAAGACATATTGCACAAGACTTTACCGTAGTAAAAACTTGCTTGCTTTTCAGTGATGCTTTTCAATACATTATGCTCCTAATTATGAATTTGCACAAAGGAGAAATGTTCAATGAACATAAACAATACAGATTACTTTAATGTGGACTTTTCCACTCTCCGAAAGCATGAATGCATTTATGTCCTGTGACTTGGTGCAATATATATTTTAAAGACATATAAAAGCATAAACCTCCTTATAAATAAATGCTTTTAAATTATTTATAATCATTTTTAAATTACTGCTTGCAAGTTCCTTATAATGCTGTTTCATTGTAAGACCGCAACATTAATATTAATGTATATATTCAAGCTGATTTTTATTTCTGTGATACTTAATGTTCCACAAATTCACCAAACCTTGTAATGAAGGATGGAAATTGAGTCAACTCTGTGTACAAATGACACTGACCTCTGCGAGGACTTGGGATAATGATTACTTCTGATTAAATGCACACGCAATATTAGCCAACTGCATAATCTGCATAATCATACCACCTTAGAGCTGTAAAATTCTAAAATCACTTCTAATAATCCACTTGTCTAACAATGTACTACTTTAATTTTCTGTAAAGCAGTTTAGAGATAGTATGTATTGCACTATACAAATAAATGTAAATTGAATTGAATAATTATTTAGAAAGTCATAGGATAATTACAAATCTTAGTTTTACATTTTTCTTAATGTAGATTTTTATTACTGTAATGCAGTTTCACTCCATTACATTAAAAAATACTGTAATACAATGTCTTTTTTATTATTTAAATCATAAATGAAGGCAGTACCCCTTTACAATTTAGTACATAAGAACAGGGACAATAATGTACATTGGGAAAGCACTATACAAATAAATGTGAATTGAATTGAATAGGGGTTAGGAGGGCTTATAATTGTCTTAACAATAATGCCTTAATTTCTTTAAGCAAAATATACTTTCTTATTTATTTGATTGTGTAATAAGATCTGAACATGTTCCTGACAGGTTGCATTACATACCCCCTCATTTATCTGTTACAAGTAGCGTATGCAAAGCTCTTTTGATGTCTTTCTCATCTGAACACTGGAAGTAATTGGTCCTCTGTTGGCGTGGGGGGATGGACATAGTGTAGTACACAGAGCGCTCATCTGTGTAACACACTATGACAGTGCCTAACATGAACCCTTCTGTGTAGCCCTCTGTCACAAATGACTGCCCTGCCCCCCCATGCGAGGACGTGATGCTGAGCCAGAGCGCTCCCCTGTGAGAGACAAAGAGATGAAAAGCAGTGTAGGAATGACAGGGGACCCCTCAACCCTTGCATACTGGCACAGTATGGGTTTAAAATACCCATTAACTTTAAATTTCACTCAGTTTGTTTACAAATATGCCCATATATTTAAGCCACACCTGCTTGCATAATGTAGTTACATCAAATTGGCATCACATTGGAGGCACACCCTATCAAAGTACTAAACCTAAAAATATAAATGAGAATCAGGGCTAAAAATGAGGTGGGGGGTAGTCAGGGGGCCTGAGTTCAGATACTGAATTTAAAGAGAAATTTTAAAATGTAAAAACAGGATTTCCATCTTTTACCCATAGCCTCCAAATGCTCAGCAAATTTCATACATACATATAGGGGATTTTCTGCGTTTGTGGTTTAAAAAATATAAAGTATGTTCTTAGCTACGGTCCCCTATTGAATCCTGGCCATTTTTTATCACTGATAAGAATGTTTTCGCTTACCATAATGAGCTGCAGTAAGACTGGTGTATGATTAAAGTATTACTGTTGGAAACAGTTATGCTGTACTGCCCAATGGAAACCTGTACTCTAAAACATACTACTGTCTGATCATACAGTACAACTACATTTAGGTAAAGTGCACTTGTAGTCAACTGTAGTACAATTGATTATGGTTCAGTAGAGTGTAATTGCAGCTCACTACTGTACAAATACAGTTCAGTTAAGTATCTTGCCTAATTGTAATAAGCTGTTAAAGTGTAAGTAAAACTGCAGACCAGTTCAGTGCACTCAAAAAAATGGTTTTGTGCCACTGTTCGTTTTATTTAAATCTTTTTTATTAAAACAACGTACATATATATGGTTAACCGCCAAAACACTAGTGTATTGTGCTTAAATAACTTAAACTGTTTAATTATCCACTTTACTTAATTATGAATCGTTAAAGTAACAGAAAGGGTTTCATTTCGCCATTCAAAAACCGGATGTGACGATTTCTAACGGATTTGATGAAGACAGCGTGAAAAAGGATCATGACGGCAGCACTAGAATTAGCAAGGTAAGAACATTTAAAGTTTCTTTGTGTTAACACCAAGTCTTTAGTTTCTGTTAGTGTTGCTGACTTTCAGTTCAGAATTTTGGGTTAGTCGAGTATTGTATATAAATGGTTTATTGCGCCATTAATGGATGATTTCATGTTGTTGGAAAATGTGAGTTTAATTGTGCACGTGGAAACCGCATGATTCTCTGTATTGATCATTTAATATATACATGTAAGTTACTTGTGGAACAAAGTATGGGACAATATATTACAATTCAGAAGTTTAATGACGAAACTTCCCTGATCGTTTATTAACGTTTCTCAAGTTTCATTACAATTGTCTAATGCTGGAAAGTTCAAATGATGCCACAGTTGACTGTTGCAGAAATTTTAACGTTGTATGTGTTATTCGTTTTTTTTATGTTTTTATTACAGCATGCAGTTTATGACGGTTGCTTACTTCATCACTGCCTGAATTTGGCCGAAATAAAGGAATGCCCGAATGTGACAGTGGAAACGATGAAAAGAATTGATTTCTGACCAGAACCTCAATTAGTCTGCAAACTGTCATTTCTGACCTTAAGTGTCAAATTGTTTTTTTTTTTCTCAGAAAATACTTTGTTAAAGGAATATTTGTTGACTATTCTAAAATAATGCATTGAAACTGAAAACCATGTTAATGCCTTAGCACAAGTCTAAAGACTCTTGAATGTAAGCTTGAGGAAACTGTTTAAAACACTGTTTATTATGCTTGTTTAACAAATACATCACATCTTGCCTTTTTATGAATCATTACTTGACAACCACACACACAAAATGCTTTGCTGAAGGGAGTAACTTTAAATAGAAACAATTAAGTTACAATAACAAGAAGAATCATTTTTTTGAGTGTGGACAACAGGTTTGTGTAACAGCTGCAGTGCAGAATAAACTATAGTCTGCAGTTAATGTAGCTGTTGGCTTTTTTTATACTGCACTGAACTGTGGTTGTTAAGCTAAACTACTTGCAGCTTTGCTACAGTATGTTGCTGGTCAGCCTTTATTTGTTATGACTTTAGGTGTGTGACTTTATGTGTAATCATTAACATGGCTAAAAGAACATGTGATAACAGGGCTTGCACACAAAACTATGAACACACAAACTAATTAACACGAAGACCTTGTAATTTGACAAATAAATGTGTAAATGTTACAAAACGTTAAAATCCCACTGACCTGTGGCTTCTTCTGAAGAATTTATACTGTATGAACACTTAACCTCAAAGCGCATGGTAGGTCTGTTTTAAAATGTTTTTGTAATAAGTGTAGAATTCTTCAGTGAGCCTTCATCTAGATGTGATCATTACATAAGCGAATGCACATGCAATTATATTGTGTATATGGGAAGGAATTAATTAAAATGAGGATCATACCTGACAAGGCTTTACTGTGGCCAGTCTGAACACTTCCCAGCATCTGACTTTGCTTAGTGATTTCTTCTTTTTGGTGGTGTTTTTACAAAGTAAGGAACAAGTTAGTCAAGATCATTTTCTGTGGTAATCAACAGCAGGCTACAGATGCTCTCCAAAGAGGTGGTATTTTACCAAGAACGTTAATGCAAGGCTGTATTCAAAGGTAAAAATCAAAACCTAATCATTTAATGACACATCATTAAAGCCTAACCAACCATCAGATCTCAAAACAGCCAATGAGACTTGATTAACACAAACTTATGAATTTCATGAAGTCCAAAAAAAGTCAGATCAAATAAAATATCTGTGGGCCGTCACAGATGGGTAAGCTTAAACCCCTGCTATTAACTGTGTGATGTGACTCAGTTTGTGAACTGTGTATGAATACAGTAACATTCAGCACAATTACAAATAAGGTAAACAAAATGATATATTTGTGATATATTGTGACTGTAAAAAGCTAAACTCTAGAGCTAAACTCTGCAGGACACTGGTGGGACACTCATGGGCCTGAGGTAAGAATTACTGTTTTATAAGCATGGAAAGAAGCTTTGGAACATGATATGGGATATTAGTTATAGGATTTAACAGTTAGATCCAGTATTCTAATTTGATAGAACATTCCAGGAGTGCTCATATATGACCAGAACAGCACTGGAACCAGCCACAGTGACTTGTAAAAAGGTACTACGACAAAGTTATCGATTTCCAAGATCTCGACATTTCTACAATAAAGTCATGCGATTAGATGGAGAACAACTAGAAACTTTTACTTAAGTCTCCTATTTCTCAGATCTGGATTTGGAGATGATTTGATGATTGATTGTTTCCATCTGGAATTGATTGGCTCATTAAACATGATGGTTCATATCAGTGGGCAAGTGTTTAGGGAGAGTGTGTTGAAATGTAAGCGGGATTTATGTCATGCAAAAAGAATTATTTTTACAGTTATTACAGTTTAATAAAAGCTTATGAAGACACTATATGAAAACTATGATTATAAACACATTATTTTAAAATAAGATACTAATTACTCATGCACAAGGAGACCAGGTATGTGCATTTTCAAAAAATTAAAAGTAATAAGTCAGAAAAGTATTTCATGTTAATCCTTTTTGTGTTTCAAATTTTGGAAAATAAAAAGCACAACTATGACCTCTCCGATATTCCAAGACAAAAGGTGTGCAGATAGAAAACAGAGTCTGAAGTTTAGAGACAGTCAAAGCAACAACCATCAGAGATTAAATCATAAATCATAATGCTCCAGGCCTAATTCTCAGAGAGTGTTCACCTCCACATTCTGGTTGCTATCTCTAATGAAGGTTTAATGCAGGTCCTTATCCTCCTGTTTTCACATCTGTTTATATTTAGTTATGTCAATGGCTGCAATCTCAGTTCCAGTCATGTGTTAGCAGCGTTGTTTAAATGAGAGAAAATTGTTGATTTGAACATGGCTTCGTAAACAGCTGTGTCCATTGGAGAGTGGGTAAGGGAACATCACCCACAGTGCATTCTAATAGCTAATTAACATGGCCCTTTCTAATAGGCCATACTAACAGCATCAAATCGCCTCAACAAATAAACAAGAATTCTATTAAGAGAACAAAGAACAAAGGTATTGCAATGCCTGTATATTATACATACACAAAATAAAACATGTTTGATAATGATTACATTCAACAATATTGCCATCGCAAAGCTTCTAAAACGCAATTACATTTATTCTGGCAGTTTTTAAACAAATGCTGTTTTAAATCACAGTACTCCAGTAAATTTTGGCAACAAATTTCAGAGTAAAATTGTGCCGGCTGCCATGACACCTCTGTGTGATTTTATGTGATATGGGACATAAGAGCTGTCTGGAGTTTAGCAAACCTTACATGGCATATTTTAGTTTATACCCATGGTTTATAGTGAAGTCACATTAACACCTGTCATATGTCACATCTAAACATGTCATATGGAGTACAAATCCAGGATTTTATGCAAAGCCTGCAGCAAACTGTGACAGGAAAAATTCTGTGCTGTTACTGTTAAAGGGCTAGTTTATCCATAAAAATCCTGTCATCATTTAGTCACCTTACAGTATTGTTGCATCATTTAATGCTTTTTGTTCAGCTTGTGAAACACCCCCAATCAAAAATTGAAATGTTAAGGCTATTCTCTTATTTCTGTCAGCTTTAAGTCCATCTACACTAAAACAGGACAAAATTAAGGTAGGGTAGGAAATTTCTGAGAGGCTAGTTACAGCAACAGTCACAGTGTTCTTCATAGCCATGCCTTCTTCAACATGTGAATGCATACATAGTTTGAGAGGCAAGTAGAACATCCTATCATTGTATGTGTATATAATATACACACACACACACATCTTTCAGCAGACGAACATAACCTACCTAAAATGTACAGTCTTTGTCCTTTTATTTATTGTCGGAGTGGTGGAGCCAGACCATCACTAACGCCTACAATTTGAGGCTGCCTGTTACTCCCCAGGTAGGCCCTTTCGCTCCTTGATCATGCCGAGGAGGACAACGAGATCAGCAAATCGCTCGGTGAGTCGCACCTTTTCAAGTGTTATTTCCTGGCAGGCCTCGATTACCCTCCTCCTCTTGAGGAGCGGGAAAAGCTGGCTGCTCTCCCCCTCTGGGAGATGGTGGATGCCCTCCATCGGTCGCCCCAGTCTCGGCGCGCCCGTGCGGGGCCTCCACCTGTCTTCCTAGAGGCCGACCAGGAACCTGTGCGGAGGGTTCTACGGATGGGGGCTGCGTTCATTGGTCAATGCAGTCAGACCCTGGGGGAGCTCAGTGAGTTAGAGACCCTTGGGGATCTCAGTCTGGGGAGGAAGGAGTCCTCGCAGGACTCTGTTGATGGTTCAATGGAGCAGAGCAGGAGGGATGCCTGCCCGGCGGCGCCCATCTGCCCGGCGGCGGCCACCAGCCCAGAGCAGCCCTTATGCCCGGCGGCGCCCACCTGTCCAGAGTCCGGTCCGGCGGCATTCACCCTGCCACAGGCTGACCTTTCCTTCACATGCCCGTTCAGGTCCCAATGCCCAATCTGCCCTCCAGAAGCTTCTACCGCCTCATCAGCCTGTGGTCCGGCGGCGGCGTCAAGTCTGATCAAGTCTGTCCTGTCCCTGTCCCGATCAAGTCTGTTCTGTCCCTGTCCCGGCGGCGGAGTCCCCCTGTCTTTATACGAAGGCGGCTGCCTCAGCAGCGTCCCAGAAGGCGCCCGCCTCCGCAGCGTCCCAGAAGGCGCCCGCCTCAGCAGCGTCCCAGAAGGCGCCCGCCTCAGCTGCGTCCCAGAAGGCACCCGCCTCAGCTGCGTCCCAGAAGGCACCCGCCTCAGCTGCGCTCCTGGCGCCCATGTGTCGAATTGGCAGAATGGCCATTGGGCCAGCACCCAAGGCACCGGCTCCAGGGCTCCCTCCGGTCAGCGTGCCAGGTTTCCCTCCGATCAGCGTGCCGGGTTTCCCTCCGGTCGGCGTGCCAGGTTTCCCTCCGGTCGGCGTGCCGGCCTACAAGCCAGGAAGGGGCAGTCCTGCCAAGACTCTTGATTCTCCTGGTGGTCGGCCCAGATCTGGACCGACCATGCCCCCAAGGACTCCCAGCCTGGCTCGTCTCCCTGATTCACCCTCATGTTTTTCCCAGACTGTGTCCCCAGTTATCCCTTTATGTAGCAATTTAGTTAGTTCCCTTTCAGTTGCCTTACCCATGTTTTCTAATTCAGTTAATGCCGTTGTCTTGTCTTTACCTTCTGTTCTGCCCGCTTTGTTGTCTGTTGTCCCTGTTTTGTCAAAGGCGTCTCCTGTCCTGTCTAATGTCTTGTCCTTGTTGCTAAATGTTATGCCTGTCCTGTCTGGTGTCCTGCCTGTTTTGTCCCATGTCTTGTTCTTGTCTGGTCTTGTTTTGTCTGCACGCCCTTGTGGCTTTTAGTTGATGCCTGTCTTTCTTGTCTGTCGAACCCCCCTTCCCAGTTGGTCGGTGATCCGTGGGACGCCCAGGGTGCGTCCCTTACGGGAGGGGTTCTGTCAGGATCCTGGCTTCTGTCTAGTTCTAAGATCATGTTTTGCCAGGATCCTGACTGTCTTGTTACGTGTCAGGGCGTGGGCTTGGACTCAGATGCATTCCGCATGTTCTAGTTTTGATTTGAGTCGGAGTTTAAGTTGCGCTCTGGGTGTGCGTTACGTGTGGAAGCACATGGCTATTGAATATTCATCAGCCATGTGCTCTCCGGTCTTCTGTCATTACCCCGCCTCCTTGTTCCCTCATTTCGGTTAATGTCGTGCACCTGTTACTTTCAATTCCCATGTGTATTTAATGCCCTCGTGTTTGCTGTCTTGTGCCGGTTCGTGTTGACCGATTCAGATGTTGTTTCGATGCCTGCTTGTTGTTCGCTCTGATTCAATGCGTGATTGTTCAGTAATCTCGCCTGGATTGTGTGTGCTCGCTTGAGCTTCTGTCTTGTTGTTTGTTTCGTTGTTCAAGTGTTGTTTCAGCCCGTTGCGTCTTAGTCTCGTGTTCTTTGTATATCGTCCTAGTCATTTCTTGTTCATCAGTCAGACTATTTGCCTAGTCAGTGTTTTAATCTTAGTTTTGTAATTAGCCTAGTAAGTTTTTTTTCTCTGATTTGTGTTAACATTCTGTTGAATATTGTTCTAGTTAGTTTTATGTTTTAAGTTGTTAATTAGTATTCCTTTCTGTTTGATTTCTTTTCTGCCCTTTGCGCCCCCGGTGGCGTGTCTTTTAGTTACAGTGCTTGTCTTCTGTTCTTTTTGTTGTTATTAAAATTATTGTTCTTTACCGCTGCCTGCATTTGGGTTCTTCTTCCTCTCACAAACCTGACATGTCCTGCAGGCTTACCTGAACTACATAATTGTCACAAATAGCGCCTCTGTGGCTCTCTCCGAATGGACACAGCAGGAACCATCGCCCGAGTATTAGTTCCACCCGGACTCATTTCACCCATGCACCCCGGTTAGTTCCGCTTCAGCTGTTTATCATTGCATCATTAGTGTTCGCCTATTTAAGGCGCTGACTTTCTCTCATTCATTGCGAAGTCTTATCGTTCCTTATGGTCGTTATTCTGAGCGTTTTCCCTTGTGTTGGATTTCCCGTGTATGACCCTGGACTGTTTAACCCGTTTCTGATTCTTGCTGCCTGCCATTGTGACCAT
>JAZGTJ010008134.1:0-21552 GCA_036877575.1 Botia almorhae | reverse complement strand
CCGTGATGGGCTCGGGCAGGTGCGGCGCGTCCGTTGCCAGGGCGACGCTGATTGCCCCGGTGCGCCTCGTCACAATATATATATATATATATATATATATATATATATATATATATATTACACTGCAACTTAAAGATGTAGCTTGCTAAAAGCATGTATATTTATTAATATTTTATAATATATAAAATGCAGAGCAGTAAGACCCATGGCATTTCATTAACTCCTCCTGAGTCCTCAGTGGAAGATAAGAAAAAGAAGAGCAGAAAGAGAAAAAAGCCAAGCAAGAGAAGCCAAAAAAAGGGAGGGAGGAAATAATCTGCATTTTGTTGTATTATAAAAAAGAAAAGTTTTTTGATTAAGACTTGTTTTGGAATCACGTGTTTGTAAAATATATAAGATAAAGTAAAGAATATCATATTGTGTCTATGTATATTTATTGCACAGCCTGCAAGAGTTACACTTACCCTGTAACTACACAGAACAAGGGTGTAACTAGCACCCCTTTAATGTACAGCCCCCAACTGTTGTATTTACCCTATAACTACACAGAACAAGGGAGAAACATGTTGGACTTAAACACAGAACAAGACTGTTTGCACAGTAATTACAGAGAAAAATATTGCAGTAGTTTTAATTTAATTGTTTGATGGCCAAATTAAACTCTGCATTTGTTTTCCTATAAAAACATCACAGTATACATCCACTGAAATACAAACATTGTATCATCACATTTTTTTCTGCGAACAGCTGTAAAGAGGTAAGCTTGCTTTAAGCTGCATTGAACCTTGATGGTATATCATGCAAAGTTATTTGGTGATAGTGGTGTTAGGAAGTTGCTGGTGTGTCTGAGATCAACAAATAATCTTCCATAAGGTAAGTAGACTCGTAAATTATAAATCATAACAGAAACTTGTTAACTCATTTCACTAGATGTCCAGTTTTGTTGTTTAGTAATCTCCACCATGTATCCTTTAATAATAGAATATGTAAAACTACCCCATGGTTAAAAAATACCTAGGGCTGTAATAAAATAGGCTACCAATATAAAATTATGAAAAGTATATCGTCTTTCTAAATCACTCATAAACATAAGATTGTTGTTTAGGTCATACATATCATACCACACAATATTAGAATGGGTACCCCTTAGTTTTAAAATACTTACAGTATAAATGATTTATAATATCACAGGTTGTTACCCTTTATTCCCCAAATGTCGCATATTATTCCCCTATACCTACACGGAGGTACTGAATAGGTACACTATAATTACAAAAAAGATACGCGGTAACTTTAGTTTACTTACGTGGTTCGTTGCAGGTTAATTATCTGGTTTGTTACCCCCTTATGACCCAAACGTAACATGTTGTTGCCTTTTACCTACCCGTACGTTCTTTATAGGTACACTATAATTACAGAAACGTACACCGTAAATTCAATATACTTATGCAGTTCTTTGCGGGTTATAATCTAAAGTGTTACCGAATTATGTTTTGTAAATGAATAATTATTGATAGAGATTTGGATCCACAATTACTCTCTTGCATACTTTTTCTTTTTCTGGACAAAACATCACTCATCCCATCACTCGTTACTCGTCCCGCACGGTTTGTTGTAGACCCATAAATGAGGGATCAAATCAATGTCAATGTTTTTTGTGACATTATAGCTACATTATAGCATTATATATAAGAGACTTGGGGATGGGCATATATCGCTCAGCTTAGGAAGCAGCAACAAATGATGACATTCAACTTCATAGCTATGCCCTAGCAACCAGTTACAGTACCCTAGCACCCACCCCACTGACTTCCATTAAAAAAAATCCCATAGACGTAACATTGGGCAGATCTTTTTGACGTCATAGTCACACCCTGTACAGTATAGAGACAATTAAGAACACCCACTGACAGTCCACTGACCACGCACCCACTGACCAAAGTCTACTGACAGCCCGAGTCAAATAAGCCCACCCACATGTCTATAATGTTCTTATACTGAGATATGGCTTATTCATTTTATTACATGGTTGCTAGGGTGCAGTAAATGGTTTCTAGGGTGTAGCTAGACAGTTGGCAGGGTAAAAACAGTAGACGGGTTGTGTGTGTGTGAATCAAAATAACCAACTCCCATGTCTCTATGATGTTCTGGTGCTGAGATATAGCTAATTCATGCTAGGGTGCTCTAAATGGTTGCTAGGGCATGGCTGGACAATTTCCATTGTAATAATTAAAGATTACTTGCCAGTCTAAGTCAAAAGAGGCCACCCACTTGTCTCTACGGAGTTCTGATGCCTGTCACCCAAGCTTTCCTGTAGCTCAGTGGTTAGAGCATGGTGTTAACAACGCCAAGGTCATGGGTTCGATCCCAGGGATTGCACATACTCAATGTATAGTATAATGCAATGTAAGTCGCTTTGGATAAAAGCGTCTGCCAAATGCCTAAATGTAAATGTAAATAGAAGTCAGAATGGAATTTTTGCATATTTTTTCGTACACCCTAAAAACATTGTACACGATTGCTTATAAAAGTCACACCTCTCCTCAATAAGACGGTCGATCTAGCATCTCATTTATGCGTCTGTGACAAACCATGCAGGAAGAAGTATGCAAAAGAGTAATACTTTTTTCTTCTTATATGATATTATTGGGTCAAAAGCTGCTGCATGAATGTTAACGCTTGCAGCAAAAATACAGGCTGCATACATTCGGAAAGCCCATTTCACACATGCTGTCTTTAGTGGTAATGACTGGCAAATTACTGTTAAGAGATCATGTGTAAACTAGGAGTGTAAATCAGACATCTCCTCACAATATGATATACAGTATGATATATATGATATTGGCCAATACCTCAAAAAAAGTTCAGCAATACTATTACGATTCACTTCATTCAGGGATATACTGATCCATAGTTTACACAGCCAGTTACTTTTTATTCTCACAAAACTCATAAATGCAACAAAAATATACAGTATAACATGAATGTTTGAAAATTGCAAATTCAGTATCCCAATTGTGACATTTACTACAAAAAATATACTTTAGTTTACATTTTTTAAATAAGCGAAGTCAGCCAAAGTGCTTTCTTCAGTTCCGATATTAAGAACTGATAAACAATCTAACAATCTTAAGATACTATGATTTTACTAATGAAAGTAAAGTTTTGGTATTTGGTGTATGGTCATTGGTCTAGATTTGATTCGCTATTTTAGGTACAGACATCTGGCATCCCTGAGCCGCAGTGTAGCTGTGGGACAGGTGGAAGAACACACTTTTAAATCACTGGTTTCAGGACCTTAACTTGAATTTATGTGGACATATAGAATACTATCTAAATACTACATTATTATTACTATATTATTATTATTTCTATATAATAATATTAAATATTAATACTATAATTATTATTATTAATATAAATCGTTATTTATTTATTTTACTTTTTTACTATGTCAAAAGATTATCAAACATTTATACTACAAGATATGTAATTTTAATGATGATTAATTAGACATATTTTCCTTTGTTCTGAATCAACTATTCCCTGAATGAAACTGTGTTTTAAATAACATGACTTAATTTGTTACAACAAGATTACAGAAAATTTCTGCTACCCCCTCCCCTCATCCTAGCTGCCCTAGAACAGTTAAAAGGAGTCTTTGTATTTACCAAGCTCAACCTCCACAGTGCCTATAACCTTGTCCAGATACATGAGGGAGATAAAAGGAAGACCGCTTTTGTGACCTCTACTGGCCACTGTAAGTACCTGGTGATGCCCTATGGTCTGGTTAATGTCCCCTCCGTGTTCTATGACTTTAGGCATGAGGTGCTCAGCCAGCATGTTGCAAAGGACCTACAAAGGCTCAGAGATTTCCATCTCTTCCTTAAACAGAAAAGTGCTTGTTCCACAGCGTCCGGCGGGAGCTCGGAAAGCTCAAGGCGCCGGAAGGGTGAGCCCCATCAGCGGTTGGGTACTGACAACATTACGAAGGCAAAGTATTAGCGATTAAGAAATCAGCAAATTACGAAATTGGTTGATTCTTACTCTGGACTCGAAGGGTATTAAAAATATGTAAAATATGCAACGAAAATGAAAAACGGCGTAGTCATTCTACAATGAAATAAAACCCTTGCGTGCGCATAACGGGCAGGAGATGGAATAAGCATGAAGCGAAGCTCGACCAGAAGGGCTCTCGCAACGTCCGGTGGGAGCATAGAAAGCTCACGCGCCGGACATGTACTGACAACATAACAAAGGCAAAAATTAGCAATTAAGAAATCAGCAAATTACAAAATTTGTTGATTCTTACTCCGGACTCGAAGGGTATTAAATGAAAATATTAAACGAAATTGAAATCTGGAATTAAATTTATAAGCGTCTGGCTCGCAAGAATGGACGGGAAGCGAAATAAGGTGAAACAAAGCGCTCAACCGGAAGGGTCTTCACAACATCCAACGGGAGCTTAATGCTTGCAGCATCAGACAAGTAAACCCTGCCGGCAGTTGAACAAAAGCGTTGTCGTGGATGGGCTTTCGAAACGGGCTTTAGAAAAACGAAACGGGTTTCTCCGTTCGATGGGGGGCCCTCGCAGCATAATATTGGTTTAAAAACTGTCGGGTCTAATTTTGTGACAAATGTCAGGCACTGAGGAATGTCACAAACAGAGATGGTGGAAGCATAATGTTACTAATTGCAGCTATAACATTACACTGCTGTGACTAGGCAGTCGTGGACGGGCTTTCAAAACGGACACGTTCGATGGGGGGGCCCTCGCAGCATCCGATGAGAGCTATGACGGAGATGCTCATGGCATCGGACGGGTAGTCCCGCGCCTGCAATCGAAGGGGTGGGGCCCACAGCATTAGGACAATTTCCGAACGGAGTGCCCGCACACCGACGCGAACGTGACTGTCCGATGATGCCTAGCAAGACAGGGTCACTGCTATTCAAGCGGGGAAGGCTCAGCCGGTGCTTAAAGAGAGAAGGACGAAGCTCTGCCCATTAACGGGGGCCAGCAGTAACAAGTAAAGAAGCTAAGATGTGAGTTAAAAAAATTTTGATGAACGAAAACAGTGTGATTGGTGAGATGAAAATAGAGGGTATAATTTAGATAAATGGTTGATAAAGGTGGAGGAGCACAGGTGACGTTTTTATAAAATTATCTAATTAAGGCGAGCTTTTCGGATGTGGAAGTGGCTGGATCTAATGTAAGTTTTGAATACTTTGGATGACCAGCAGCCTTAAGCTTGAAATTTTGCGAAAGAAAGCTTGATTTTGTGAAAGACCATTTTGAGCGGCTGTGGTTGGTACGAATGGCTAGAAAATTGATCTGCTGGGATACCGAACTGAATTAGTGAGTAACTAATTTTAAGTTTTTGAAACCAGAACCTTATAGCGGGGTGATTAGAGTCATCGACGGAAAGTGGATTGTTTAGAGACTGGATTAGGGAACATCTCTACTGCAGATGATTTAAGAGAGAGATATACGGTTGAATGGGAGACGGTAAGTTGAAAATATAAAAGAAACAGACTTTCTTGCTTGGTCTGTTTTACTTTGTTTAATAAAGAAAGTGATTGTTTCGTTGTCTAAAACCTGTAAGTCGGCAATTGTACGAAGGATATTCAGGTTTACGGGAGAAAAGATAGTTAGTTCGGAGCACCGGAGAAAACCAAAGAAGGCTAAGATGAACATTGCAGTGTTAACGAGTGATAGCTAAAACGTAGGGTGCGTGCAGCTTTTATGTTACTAGTAATAGGCTGGATAGCTGGTTTCTTTGAATGCCTTTGAGGAGGGATGTTTGAAAATTGTTAATAGCTGGGGACGGTTCGCCGAAAATTAATTTATGGAAAGAACTGTAGGTCGCTTAAGTAGCCTTTAATGGAACCGACTTGAATGCTTTTAACGCTGTGAAGATAAGATACGAAAGAGGTGATAGATAGGAGAAAAATCTGGAAACTATAGGTTATACACAAGGTGAAATTTTATCTGCAAGCTCAAACGCTTGAACGGAAGACGCGAGGGAAAGGAGATGCGAGATGAACGTGCGGCCCTGGGGAATTAAGTGCATGGCGAAATTTAAATGATCGAGAATGGAGAGGAGTTCGCGCTTAGAACAAGATTGGTTAACTAGTAGATCGGACGCGACCAGGATAATTTTGTCGATTTTTACGCCAACGGACGTAAACAAATGCCATAACTTTTGACTAATGGACATTAATTTAAAAGCTGCCGTTATGTCTGCTTTTACTAGCCATGCACCGTGGCCAACATTTTTAATCTTTGTTATTGCTTGGTGGATATCGTGATAATGCAGAGAGAATTCTTCGAGAAGAAAAAGACTGTTAATGCTAGGGTATGGAGAGTTATGAGGGGCCGAGAGATTTTTCCCCGAAAATTTCTTAGTAGCCACACCGATGGGGCTCATACGGAAACGTTCAAAAGTGCTGATCAAAAAACCAGACAATAGATCTTTTTTATTTTTTTTTTTAGTTTATCCACTATTATGCTCTGCAAGAGCAGATTGGAGATTATGGCAGATAATATTTAGAGTGGGGAGAAATTCAAAACCGGGATTAAAGCCGTGTTTTAGACCAGACAAAATAAAGTTGGAGTCAGGGTGATGAGACAATTCGAAAGCCAGGCAAGAAAAAATGTAGATTTATGATGAAAAAGATGAAAGGAAGAACGCGTTTGAGGAGGATTAATAAGAGAAAGAGGGGCTGAGACTCGGCCATTGGGGAGGCAGGCTCACATTGGAAATGGCTCTTGAGAGGGAAGGAGGAAGAGGCAAAAGAGAAGAGGAGGGAGTGGAAGGAGGAAAAGGTGGCGTCGGGGCGTGAGCCGCTAGCGGAGGCGTCCTCACGCTAGAGAATGCATCTGGAGTTGGGAGTCTGCTGCTGTGGCGGCGGGGCGCTGGAAGAGGTAGCCGAGAGGCAGCATGAGAGGCAGCCAAAGAAGGTGCAGGGTGCGAGGCCAGGGTTCGGCGGGCCTTGTTTGGATGAGACCGAGGCAGGAGGAGAGTAACCTGTAGATGGCAGAAAAAGTACATGTTATAAAGCTGTGTTTTATTTAGTCTACGTGAGAACTGTATATATGCCTTCATAGTCCAATTATAATTTACTTTTTTTATTCCAGAAGTGGTTTGATGAGACAGAGTGAGTCTCGGAAGAGGGGGAGAGGGTAGATCTCGGCGTCTTGGCGTGCGAAGAGTGGAGCGAGTGGTTCTACGGAGATTGTGCAGAGTCGGCATAGATTTGGTGGAGAGGGATCGCTCCTCGGTTTAAGAGATTGGGGTGGAAGAGTGTCGGCGGAAAGGAAGGTCTCCTCGTCGGATGGAAAAAGCTTGATTTAGGATATGGCGAACAAGTGGGCGGGGCAAAATGCTGCAAGACTGTCATGTGGCGGAGGTGAGGGACGGCTATATATAGGCATCCCTGCGCGATGATTGGTTGTATTACATGACTGTGCTCCTCCCGAACTTAGTTACTAAAATTTCACTAAATGGGGATAAAACCTTAAAAGAAACCAGGCTCAGCTGGGAGGGCAAGTTCTCCTCTGGCACGTTAAAGTTAAAATACGTAACTTTCTTGGATAAAAATGGGGATCTGATAACACGTTTATAATATTGGTTTAAAAACTGTCGGGTCTAATTTAGTGACAAATATCAGGCACTGAGGAATGTCACTAACAGAGTTGGTGGAAGCATAATGTTACTAATTGCAGCTATAACATTACACTGCTGTGACTAGGCAGGGAACTAAAATGTTGCATCTAACTGAGCTGGAGGTACGTAATTAGATAACAGGAAGTTTAAAAAAGAAGTCCATCATATTCACACTGATTTAGGGTGATCCAGGTCATGAATGTAATTTTCTTAAATTGGCATAAGGATAATCAGATAGCTGACCCAGAAATTGGATTAGGTGAAACTGGAGCTGGATCGGTCTATCAGAGTGTCCCGTTTCCCCACTATCTAAAATGGATAAAGCCTGGACTATGCTGACTACAGGACCTTAGTGTGGAGGAGCCTGTACATCTGTGCTAATAGGAGGTGTCCACGGTTATGGTTTATGTATTTAATGCAGCCTAACAATCTCTTAAGGGATTTGAGTAATAAATCTATAGGACTATGTGAAGGCTATATTAAAAAGATAGGTCTTTAATCTAGATTCAAACTGACATAGTGTATCTGTTTCCTGCACAAAGTGCTGGGTTATTTCTGTAAAGACATTGTGGGGTTGACTGTGCTGGGTCATAATTCTGGGTTGTTTGAGGTACAGTAAACACTTTGCTTGGTTGTTCGTGCTGGGTAAAATTGTTTTTTTATTCACAGATGAACATCATTAAATAATTCATTGGGTATTTAAAAGACAGAAAGCACATACTACATTAAAACAACACAGATTGCTGTATGTTGTCTTTTAGTGCCTCACACGCACAATCCGGCGAGAAATTCACACAGACGAGTTTTGTGAGGAAAAAGTCTGATACAAATATGTGTATGTCTTCTGTAATGTTTCTGTCAGAACCAAGACCATTTAATTAATAATAATAATATATTTTGAGAGCTTTATAAATGAGCGCAACTATGACGTGCAATCTTCACAGCTTAAGCGACAACTAATGTAAGGGGAATTACATTGATTAAGCATTTTATTGCCCTAACAAGTTGTTAAAACAGTTATCTTGTGTAACAGTAGCAAACGTTGCAATACAGTAATCTCTGGTTGTACAATGTTATGACGCAGGCAGTGGCGGTTTTAGGCATGGGCGAAAGGGGCAGCCGCCCAGGGCGGCATTTTTCATGACACGTGGGGGGGGCGGCACACGAACTTGGAGGAAAACAAATCATCTGTGCCGCTAAACGGTTTTCCATTATCTATGATAATAGAAATAGATTTTAATAGATTTTGTTATGGGGGGGTGTTAGTTGTCGGGGGGCGCCGGGAGGGAGTCTCGCCCGGGGAGCAATTCAATGTAAAACCACCACTGTACGCAGGGGGCTTTGTTAACAGTAGGCGGATCAGTGTAAATTTTTCCAGTCAGTGCCATGACGGTGGCATCTGTCTTTCCAGCCAGTGTCCCGGCAGCGGAGGAGTCCGCAGGCCAAGTCTCTGACCCGGCGACGGCGCTCGCCATACTCAAGTCTGCTCCGGTGACGCCGCTCGCCATGCTCTAGTCTGCACCCTGGCGTCTCAAGTCCGCACCCTGGCGTCTCAAGTCCGCACCCTGGCGTCTCAAGGCCGCACTCTGGCGCAGGGGCGCTGCTCGCAATTTTGGGGCCTATGACAAAATATGAGGTTGGGCCCCCTAGTAGTGTTATTACTAATAAAGCAGATCTCTGGGGGCCCCTAAAGGGCGTGAGCCCTTAGATTTGTCCTAACTTTCCCCCCCTTAGCAGCGCCCCTGCCCTGGCGCCTCAAGCTCAAGTCCGCACCCTGGCGCCTCAAGCTCAAGTCCACACCCTGGCACCTCAAGCTCAAGTCCGCACCCCATTGGTGCCTCAAGCTCAAGTCCGCACCCCATTGGTGCCTCAAGCGCGAGCCCGGTTCCCGTTGGCGGCTTAAGCGCAAGCCCGGTTCCCGTGGGCGCATCAAGCGCGAGCCCAGTTCCCGTTGGCGCCTCAAGTGCGAGCCCGGTTCCCGTTGGCACCTCAAGTGCGAGCCTTGTTCCCCTTGGCGCCTCAAGCGCGAGCCTGGTTCCCGTTGACGCCTCAAGCGCGAGCCTGGTTCCCGTTGGCGTCTCAAGCGCGAGCCTGGTTCCCGCTGGCGCCTCAAGTCTGGTTCCCGTCGGCTCAAGTCTGGTTCCCGTCGGCTCAAGTCTGGTTCTCGTCGGCTCAAGCCTGGTTCCTGTTGGCTCAAGCCTGGTTCCTGTGGGCTCAAGCCTGGTTCCTGTCGGCTCAAGCCTGGTTCCTGTCGGCTCAAGCCCAACTCTGGTTCCTGTCGGCTCAAGTCCAAGTCTGGTTCCTGTCGGCTCAAGTCCGCCCTGGCTCCTGAGATCTGCTCCGCCCTGGCTCCGCAAGTACGGCGTGAAGACACGCCTTCCGGGAGGGGGGCTTATGTTACATAGTCGAGCTCCCGCGATGAGCGAGGAGCTCAGGACTTTTATTATGATGTTTGGTTTTGTCGCACGTTAATGATGTCACTGTTGTTTTATTTCACTTCCTGGTTTGTGTTATTGGTTTCACATGTGTTTGTTTGATTTGTGTGTGTATTTAAGTTTCTGTTTTTTGCTGTCTGGTTATGGGTTATTGTTTAGGAGTATTTGTAGTTTTTGTGACGTTCGAGGTTTACATTGTTTTTAGTCTATCGTGTTTCGCCTGGTTTTGATTAACGCTCGCTTATTGGATTACTCTTTCGGTTTGCCCTTTGGATACTATTGCCTGTTTTTTGTGATTTGTATGTTCTTTGTCATCCTGGTTTGTCTCTTGTTCACTCACTGCTGCTGCACATGTTGTCACCTTATCATTTCTACGGTTAGTGTTTGTGTTTTGTTAATTCATTAAATATTACTTCTATTTTAGTTCCGGTTTCACGTCTTTACTTTACACAAACACAACCGTCAGTTCCACCGTTACACCCAGCACCCGGGTCAAACCAACCCAGCCTATATTCTGTCCAATAGTGACCCAGTGGGGGGTTAAGGTTGGGTTGTTTTTTAACCCAGCAGTTTTTAGAGTGTGGACACTGGGAAGACTGTTCCAGAGTTTGGCCGCCAAGTATGAAAAGGATCTGCCACCCGCGCTTGATTTTAAAACTTTATCAGCTGGCCAGAATTTTCAGAACGCAGTGAACTTAAAGGACTGTAATAAGAGAGGGCTCGCTCATGTACTAAGGAGCTAAACTGTAGGTAATCAGCAGAAGTTTGAAGTTTATACGATGCTATGAACGAATCAGCTGGAGTTTTTGTACTAAACCTACAGGACAGCCACCCAGTAAGGCATTACAATAGTCAATTCTTGATGTCACGAATGCATTAATTAACTTTCGATGTTTGACACAGAGAGCATGTAAGTTTTGTTATTTTTACAATTAAAAAATGCAGTTTTACAAATATTGGAAATGTGGTAAGAATACACATTTTCAATATTTCCATAATAGCATACAGTTAGTTTGATCCTATAGTATAGTCCTTCCTCCCAAATATACTGAAGCCTTAAAAGCCATCAGGAGTTAATTGGACACCACGCTGTTGGTCATATGGAAGTATAACAGGGGTTTTTAATCCTGGTCCTGGGGACTCACTGCATGTGTTTAACATCTGAGTCACATCATCAGTTTGTACTAAACTGCAGACACAATATGTACAGTGCTGTGTATCCAGGTTTCTCAGCTGTTCTGGCACATTAACCAATGCTCCATAAAGCACCTCTTGATTTTATCGTGTACTCTGAGCTTCCACCATTAGGACATCGTGAAACAGAATAACTGAGCACATATGGTACAGGAAGCAGCTTGCTTATCTTTGTATTGAAATGACAAAGTGTTTATGAGAGGTGCAAAGGGCACTGTGAGTACAGTGGAGATAAAAAACAGGAAGTTCTTTGAGAACATTGAGGTTGGAATTGAGGCCACATGGACCACACGGACCTGCTATTTTTCTGACAATATAGAATAACAGATGGACTTCAACACATATTTTTATTCATTTAAACTATATAGTTAATATGTTCAATGTTAGCAGTTCCTGCTCTCTTAAATGGAATAGCAGTTCCATTTAGTTTCATGTTCTGTGTAATTTCTGAAGACAGTCAGACTGTAAGAACAAAATCACAACACTCCAGTAAACAATAGATACACAGATTTATTTTTTCTAATAAGATTATTACAAATCTAACATTTAGGATTTGCTCTAATGATTTTAATAAGCAAGCCAATACGAACATTGATAAGCACTTTCATGCCTTTAAAATGGCAGCAGACTGAAATAGTATGTTGATTACATATTAAATTGCTGGCTGCTGTGGAACAGATAATTCAGACAGGTTATCTTATCTTTTATTGTATGAACAGTTGTGGACTGTGTAAGATCGCATCACAAACACCAGACTGCCTGAATCTGTTGGACTTGTTCAGGTGAAACTCCCAATGGCCCATCTTTGGAAAATTATTCTCCTCTACAGTTTCATTGTCACTGGGAAAACCAAGTTGTTGAAAGGTATGTTCTAAAATGCTTTGAAAATGTGGCATGTTTAACTGCAAAATATAAAACATAAAAAAGAATAAATTTTATATATAGCAATACCTATCACGGTTTGTAAAAAAATCTATTTTCATGGCATAATTTTGGTCTTTCTCTGTGACATATTTTTATCATAAAAAAAAAATACAAATTCTTCCATTATTTACTCAAATCATTCCAAACCTGTGACTTTTTACTTCTGAGGAACAATTCTGATGGAAAGGTTTCTTTTGGGGTGAAATATCCCTTTAATAAACTAATACTACTACTATATTAAATAATCTACTGCATGAAATAATCATTAAGTAGAAAAATGAAAAGGTCTTTAGTCAACACACAAAATTTAAACCAAAATTAGAAAAATTAGTTTCGCTTGTTTTCCTTATATGATCATTATCAGTTCTTTTTTTTAGGTAAATAAGTCTCTCCTGTTTCTGTATGTACCAATTACAGGGTCACCTATGTCTTGTTTAAGTTACTCTTTACGTTGTGTGTGTGTGTGTATATATATATATATATTCTCCCTGTTTAGTTCACTCTGTTATCAGTTCTTGTTTTGGTTTGGTGTGTTTGTCTATTTTTTGTCCTTGATCTTAGTATTTTAGTAAAATCTAATTTTTAGTGATGGTGCAGTAAAGCTTTTTTAAACCAGTGAGGCTTTCAGCACGATTGTATCGAAAAAAGATGATTTACTGGAAGCGTTGTAAATTAGAGGCCCGACGAGGGCCTCTGCTGGTGAAAGTAAATGAGAGCGCAGAAGTGTTGCAAATGTTTCACAACTGACCAACGCATTAATGGCAAAGCAAAAGTGGATAGATAAAAGATTGATTTATAAATTAGTAAAACAATATATTAATTACATGACAAAAATCTGTGCCTATGTGTACACCTAGTAACTCAAAACAAACCCTTTTCCTGTTTGTAAACAAATAAAACTCATAAATAGAGGAAATAAATAAATGCAGGTGCACATACACACACACACACACACACAGAGTTTACATAAATTGTCAATGACATTTTTAACCACATACTGAACACATACTGCTTACCCTGGCTCTTGTCTACGATTTGGACAGAGGATCTGGTTTCTGTCATGCTTTGCACGAAAATGCCTCAACATTGTTAAAATATTATTATATTATAAGCTAGCTGTTGGGAGTGCTCCTGCTCCGCCTCCTTTGCTCCACCAGAGGGAACCCTCTCCTGGGGATTAGCACCAGTTCGGACTACATTTCCCATGTAAAGTTCAGTGAAGGAACTCCAATGTTTTGCCAACTTTTATCGTCGCTGTATCCGGGATTTCAGTTCAGTAGCTGCATCGTTAACCTCTCTCATTAAACGACACTCAGGTAAGTTAGCCTGGAATGAAGAAGCAACCAGGGCATTTGCCGATCTAAAGACCCGATTTACCTCCATCCCTATTTTACGTTATCCTAACCCCGAGCTACCCATCATAGAGGAAGTCGATGCTTCTAGTTATGGTGTGAATGCCGTGTTGTCCTAACGACATGACACACCTTCCAAAATGTACCCGTGCGTAAGCGTAAGCGCTCATCTGCAGAATGCAATTATGATGTGGGTAACCGTGAGCTACTAGCCATGAAGCTGGCATTAGAGGAATGGCATCATTGGCTAGAGCGCTGTTTATTCTTTCACCGTTATCGCAGATCACAAAAACTTAGAATATCTCTGTACCCCTAAGCACCTTAATCCCCGTCAGGCCTGATGGTCTCTGTTTTTTACTCATGCTGATGCATTGTCTAGACAATCAGAGGTTTCACATGATACCTCATCCCCCGAGAATATCATCCCCGAGAGAATCCTATTCGCTTCAGTCCAATGGGACTTACAAACTGAAATTTGTAACACTAACAAGCTCCAAACCCCACCCCCCAAATGTCCTGAAAATCTGATGTTTGTTCCCGAGCCGCTCAGAAAGCGTGTACTCTCAGGTTCATGAAAACCCAAGTTCGGGCCACCCAGGCATCAACGCCACAGTCCAACTACTCAGGAATCGAAACTGGTGGCCAACCATGACTTCCGATATTATAAATCACATTCAGAACTGCAATACTTGCCAAATCTTTAAAAAAAAACAAGCAACTACTCGCAGGATTATTACAGCCCTTGCCCACACATCACCGTCCCTGATTGGGGCAGGTATCTCATGTAATGACATGTAATGCAGCAAGGAGGTATGGGAGAGAGCACACACCCACCTACTACATGCAGTCAGACCCCAGTCAGACCCCAGCTACGATGCAGGAAGCTCAGCCCTAGGTATGTCGGTCCTTTAAAAATTCTAAGATTAATTACACCTGTTTCTGCTAGACTAGATTTATCAACTAATTATCACATTTCATGTGTCATTGCTCAAGCCCACTGGTGCCGTGGTTGGAGTGTCGGAGGGGGGTCTCCAGGGACAGGCCCCTTCCATAATGGTAGACGGCGAGAAGGCCTATCGGGTAAATCAACTACTTGATTCCAGGTGCCGGGATGGCAGGATCCAGTACCTCATAGACTGGGAGGGGTACGGCCCGGAGGAGCGTTCCTGGGTGAATGCAGGTAATATCCTGGACCCAACCCTCACGGAGGAATTTCCTCCTTGCATCAGGAGCCACTCGTGAGGGGTGGGTGGTGCTCTATGCCAGGGTAGGGCATACGGGCAGCTTCAGGCTCCTGGACAGAATCTCGGCCCCTTTGGCACATCAATTGCCTCGAGTTGATGGCAGTGCTCTTGGCTCTGCGCCGGTTTCTTCCGTTGCTGCAGGGCAGGCACGTGTTAGTTCGTATGGACAACACAGCGACTGTGGCGTATATCAACCGCCAAGGTGGGGTATGCTCACGTCGCATGTCTCAACTCGCCCGCCGCCTCCTCCTCTGGAGTCAGCAGCGACTCAGGTTGCTTCGCACCACCTACATTCCGGGCAAGCTCAACGTGCGGCCGACTCGCTCTCACGGCAGCTGTCGAGCCCAGTAGAGTGGCGACTCCATCCCCAGCGGTCCAGCTGATCGGGAGTCGATTCGAGGTGGCACAGGTAGAGCGCCTGAGGCACCCCTCGGGATGGATGCATTGGCCCAGTAGAGTGGCGACTCCATCCCCAGCGGTCCAGCTGATCGGGAGTCGATTCGAGGTGGCACAGGTAGAGCGTCTGAGGCACCCCTCGGGATGGATGCATTGGCACACAGCTGGCCCCGGGGCCTACGCAAATACGCGTTTCCCTCAGTGAGCCTCCTTGCACAAACCCTGTGCAAGGTCAGGGAGCACAAGGAACAGGTCTTCCTGGTTGCTCCATTCTGGCCCCCCCTGACCTGGTTCTCGGACCTGGCACTCCTTGCGACAACCCCTGCCTGGAAGATTCCCCTGAGGAAGGACCTTCTTCCTCAGGGACAGGGCACTATCTGGCACCCGCGCCCCGATCTTTGGAACCTCCATGTGTGGTTCGTGGATGGGATGGAGACCCTAAGTAACCTGCCCCCGGGTGTGGTCGATACTATCACTCAGGCGAGGGCTCCTTCCACCAGGTGTGCGTACGCCCTGAAGTGGAGCCTCTTCACTGACTGGTGTTCTTCCCGTGGAGAAGACCCCTACACTTGCCCGATTGGCTCTGTGCTTTCCTTTCAGCAGGAAGGGTTGGAACGGAGGTCGTCCCCTTTCACCCTGAAGGTGTATGTGGCGGCTATATCAGCCCATCACTTGGCAGTAGAAGGTAAGTATTTAGGAAAGCACGAGCTGGTCATCAGGTTCCTACGGGGTGCCTGGAGACTGAACCCTCCGTGGCCGCCCCTTTTTCCCTCCTGGGATCTTTCTATAGTCCTTTCTGAGCTGCGTGAAGCCCCTTTTGAGCCGCTGGAGTCAGTCGAGCCTAAGGGTCTGTCTCTCAAGAGGTGCCCAAGGTTCCCACCATGCCTTTCAGGGATCAAGTGGTGAACCTGCAAGCACTGCCCATGGAGGAGGCAGATCCAGCCCTTTTCTTGCTGTGTCCCGTTCGCGCCTTGCGCATTTATGTGAACCGCACTCAGAGCTTCAGATGCTCTGATCAGCTCTTTGTCTCCTTTGGAGGGAGGCAGAAGGGAAAGACCCTCTCCATTCAGAGGTTGGCCCACTGGATAGTGGATGCCATCGCCTTGGCTTACTATTCTCAAGGCAGGCCTCTTTAGCAGACATCTGCAGAGCTGCGGGCTGGGTGTCACCCAACACCTTTGCAAGGTTCTATAACCTCAGGGTAGAGCCTGTATCCTCCCGTGTGTTGGGGCCCACTGGCTAGTGAGTGGGAGGACAGGTTTGGAACCTTTGCTTGCATTCACCTCCCCCTAGCTTAGGGGGAATTAGGCATTGTATTCCTTCGCAGTGGTTTCCCATAAGGTGAACCCTACGTTGTGATTCCTCCAGCACCCGCCGGGGGGCAGGCTCAGCGGAGGAGCCTCACGCCACGCCCAGCACTCGTGTGTGTATGCCTCAGTCAGCCCTTGTGCTGGACTAGGTGCCCCATGTGTAGTGATTCCCCCTTGGTGATCCCACATGTGTATTCTCCAAAGTATGATTTCCCTATCGGTGAACCCATGTCTTTCCCTTGGCGCCGTATGGCTGCCAGTCTCTGTGGGCAGTGAGCCGTCCCATTAGATAAGACCTGCACAGAGACTTTTTCATAGGTAGTACTGCCGGGTCAGTCTATACCTTATCTCCACACAATACCTCCTTTAGCGGGGTGTGGTCTCCGCAATGCCTTTCCTCTGGAACGGGCAATTTTCCCCAGTGTCTTTCTGTTGTCCTAATGTAGAACGTGACTGACTGAAAGGGAACGTCCTGGTTACATATGTAACCCCCATTACCTGAAGGAGGGAACGCAGACATTACGCCCCCCTGCCACATGCCTGACTCACCGCTGATTGGCCGGGACACATCTCGGCTCCTCAGCAAGAACCTGAATGAAAGCGAGCGGCGGCCGTCTTTATACACCCGCTTTTGGGTAGGCGTGACCCAGCGCGCAGCTCTCTTGCCCAATGCTCATTGGCTCTTTTCTCTCTGGCCGATGCTTATTGGCGCATTTTTTCTACTCAAAGGTGATAGGGCTCTCAAGCAAGAACCAATACGTCAGTCAGTTGATGTAACGTCTCCGTTCCCTCCTTCAGGGTTACATATGTAACCAGGACGTTTTACTATGATTTTACTATGATCTTTACTATGATTACTATGATGATGTACTGCTAGCTTTGTGGCTCTTACCACTTCCTGTTTTAGTCTTTCAAACTCTTCCTCAGCCTCCTTTGTCCATTGTAAGTCTGCTGTAAAGTTTTTCATTCCTGCACATTTCATAATTTCTCTCATTGCTTTACATTTTTCTGCATATTCAGCTATAAATTCACTACAAAACCCTGTTGTTCCTAAAAATCCCATCATCTGCTTCACTATTACAGGTTTTGGATACAATTTAACTGCTTCAACATGCTTGTCACTTTCTTTCTGTCCTTGCTAATCTGCCTACCCAGATAAGTAACACTTTTTTCAGCAACAACAAGTTTCTGCGATGACACCTGTTTAGTAGCTTTAATACAACCTTGTTTGGTTTCATGGCCTATTAGAATATCATCCATATACTGCAAGCACACTGTTTTGTCATCAAATTCTAAATTCAACATTTCTTTCAATTTTTGATTAAAAATATGTGGGCTTTGAAAAAAACCCTGCGGAATGCGAGAATAAGACAATTGTTTACCCTTCCACTAAAAGAATTCCATATAGGGTAATTATAAAACATGTGCACATGCAAAGGATCAAAACTGATCAAAATTGTAGTGCTCAGTGACTGTATTGAAATATACCAAGTATGTGTAAAAATATTATACATATCATGCAGATCAGACAATATACGATAAGAGCAAATAAAACACTGGACCTAAAAAATAAATAATAAGTAAAGGCCTTCTTGTCTCTAATGTAATACATCTTGTAAAAATAATAATGCTAATAAATAATAATTAAAATTATGGTAAGCGGTGGACTAGGCCTTTTCCCAACATTTTCAGTTTTCAAAGCAGTTTTCAAACATGGGTGTCTGTGAAATGAAGCTTCATCACTGGTCACATTATTTTGATAGAATGAATCAAGCATCGATCCAAAGCTTCAATAAAATTCATTTTTTAACAGACTCCTCAGAGCTTTGGTGTCTAACATTACTACTAATAATATATTATCTACTGTGTTGTGTATACAGTACTTGGATTAAACACACTTGGATTAAACACCACAATGACACCAATCTGTAAACAAACTATTTATTTTATATATGTGAACATTTATCTTGTTTACTACAGGTAATTTCTGGCACATTACGGACCTCCACTGGGATCCTTCATATGGTGTGGGAAGTGACAGCTTACCATCAGTATGTAGCTCCAGTGGAGACCGTCCAACTCCAAATGCAGGAAAATATGGAGATTATCTGTGTGACTCCTCATGGACTCTCATAAACTCATCAGTGAATGCCATGAGAGATATTCTGCCTGACCCTGACTTCATTGTGTGGACTGGGTATGTTTCCAGAGACCTTCTAATGCCTTATTACACCAATGCTTGTAAACTTCAACGTAACATATGAACATTGCAGCTACACTATATGTCAAGTGTTTAGACAATTTTATATGGGGTAAAAATTGTTGCATAATATCAAATAGATTACGATCAACGATTAAATGTAGAGAATTTCACAAATAAAAAAATAAATTCACAAATAAACAGAATGAGATCCACAAATAGATTTGCACAAAAATGAATCAAATTCACAAATAAATAAAACAGGATTTGCAAATATCAAAAACACAGCTGTCCTGCATTTATTTGTGGGTCGCTATGTGTGCATTAATGGATCATAGCATTTATGGATTCGAAACATTTCTAATGTCGAGACGTTCAGAAATCCACAAAATAGTGGACTCAACCTACCATCTGCTCAAGCCAGTCGGACAACAGCCCCACCATGGCCTGTTCTCCCTCCAACCCTTTCTTCTTCATCACGTTTTGCTTGTACAACCAGGGCGGTCCTACAGACCTTTATCACAGCAGAATTGATTTTCTGTTCGCCGAAGCAGCGTATTGATTCTTCTGGGTTGGCTAGCAAAACAGTGACGCTGGCACATCAGATGACATGCTCTCTGATGACATTGCCAAGATTTGGCCAAGAATATGTGGTTCGCTTGGTGAAAAAGCATAACAAAGTGAAGCTGGACAATGGACATAAGTTTATAAGTTCATAAATTTTTAACTACAAGTCAGTTGCAGTGTTAACATATTCTGGTTGCTAGTTATCCTGTTAGCTTCAGCTTATTACTAAGAGAGACGTTTTGCTACAAATTATGTCTAATATTGACGTACCCTACATAAAGCAACCTCTAAAACAATATGTCGATTTACAGAATTTGAGCAAATAAATTATATGTCTGCTGTAAGACGTTTCTATTCAGCAGTCTACAGAAATAAAATGCTAACGCAAGCCTACTCATGTTATCAATCGTTAATAAAGACTAACATTTTGTAACTTTTAGCAGGATAAATTTAAAGTTAGCAGGTGCCAAAAGGCAGTAATAACTTCCCTCCTTCCTTTGCATGCAGTGTCAGATATAGTGAACAAAGAGGTATTAATATAGGCAAGTTGCTGCACCGAACTCATTTTAAACTCTTCAAAATGGCCAATTAAGTGGTATCACAACAGATTAATTGTTCTAACCATCTAACAGCATTATTGTAACATCTAAAATAAAACAAGCAGTTTTTTGAACCATGAATTTTATTTAAATGGAATGTATCCGAGTTGTGATTTTTTAATGTAAATCGAGTGGCATTAAAACGCACTAAAAGTGTTATTGTGATGTCATTTAATGTCATCCAAATTACTGGCTAATGAAGTTGTCAGGAACAGAAGGAAGGCAGAGACCCCAAATGCAGGTGAAGGTATGTTTATTGACAGTTCAGATAATGAATGCAAAACTGGAACAATCCTGGTTGGGAAGGTGGTACTGGGCCATGCAGTCCAGGCGCAGACAGGGAGCGCCCGGGGACAGGAGAGTGACCGGTTGTCTATGTCTATGTTGTCGGAGAGTCGGACTGGATGACCGGTGCAACAGTGGCAGGTGGCAGTGCTGACAGCAGTGGCGGGACCCCGGGAGGATGACGAAGCAGAGCGGAAGAGTGGTCTGGCAACGGCCACCAGAACCCGGAGGCAGGCTGGAGAGATGAGGCGGGCGAGCAACGGCAGACTCCAGGACAGACGACAACCACATGGAGGACCGGAACAGGAGAACAGGGGCACTGGAACACAAGACAAACAACAACAACAAGACGAGCTGGAGCTTGGACGTGACAAGACAACAGACACTAAACTACACGCCAGACCGCGACAAACTAAGAACTCCCAGGACGGGAGAGACAAGAGAGCTGGCGTGACTAAACTATGACTAAAGCTAAACTTGGGATGAGCTACGCTAAGCTAGCTAAGAGAAGGTAACAATCAAAGATTTAGACTTTGACTCGGTCAGGAAACGGGTAAGGACCACGACAGTCTGATGAAGGCCGAAAAACACGAGGGGAATATAAAGGAAGGAAAATGAGCGATAAACAGGTGAGCGTGATGATGAATAGACACAACTGGGGAAATAACGAGTGGGGAGGGGTGACGCGGACACTGGAGCACGTTGCGAGCTGTCAAACAACCACATGCTTTGACAGAAAACAATACAAACCCGATCGATCAAACCGGCGTCCTGACAGAAGTAACACCGTGTAGTGTGTGTATAATCGGTAATAATTATATTTTTAAGTAAAAGACTCAGGAATTCAAGAGTTCGAATCATTATAGAATCAGTGATTAGCCTAATAATTTGTGAATACTATGAAACTGGCATACCTACAAAGAGAAATGCACTAATATACATATACATTGTGATACCACTTGATTGCCCATTTTGAAGAGTTAAAGACACTGGGACACTGTGCAATAGGATACTGTGCCCACCCTAGATGTACAAGTCAAGTCAACTTTATTTATATAGCGCATTTTACAAAATGTTATTGTTTCAAAGCAGCTTTACATGTATGATATATTTAAGCTGAGTACACAGCACACACAGACAGACACACAGACAGACAGACACAGAGAAAACAAGGTAGGAGAAACACAGTTGATATTATGCAGGTTATACAGTCATATATGGGGTATGAACAGATAGTATAAGAATAATA
Organism: Botia almorhae; assembly: GCA_036877575.1. NCBI lineage: Eukaryota > Metazoa > Chordata > Actinopteri > Cypriniformes > Botiidae > Botia > Botia almorhae. Next base: position 130 of record JAZGTJ010008134.1, on the reverse strand, counting down.
TTAATAATAAGTGCAAAATTAAAGCTAATTACAGCAGCCTCCTGACGGGCAGTACAAGGGCAGGGGAGCTGCAGCCAACGGTGGCGAGGAAAAAAACTCCAAAAGGAGACAAAACCTCGAGAGAAACCAG
>JAZGTJ010008133.1:0-21554 GCA_036877575.1 Botia almorhae | reverse complement strand
AATTTAAATGTGAAGTGCAGAAATAAATCACAAATATCCCAATATTTTCTTTGCGCTGGTTGACTGGAGTCAACTGCTTACAGTGATCACATTGTTCTGTTCCCTCTATCGTTCACTTTCTCCCAGCTCAGTCACACAATCACTCACACACAGACATAGTCTCAGCCCACTGAGGAAATCCGATGCAACACAGGCTTCACACATTACACGATTGTTCATTCAGCTGGAGAGAGACACTGGAACAAAACACACAATCTTTCACTCTCCCTTACACATTTACCGTGCACACAAGAAGTACTGTGTGTAACTTTTTGCCAGTTCACTCAAGTTTCACAGCCTATACTAAGACAGAACCCATGTTCCTGGTTTCATAGTGCTTTGCTCTGCCAAAACTCTCTCTTCTTCTCCCAGTCTGCTTACTGTCTTTCTCACCTTCTGACTGCTGACTATTAATTCAGGGACCCTTTAATGATGAGTAAGGCAATCTGTCTGATTGCAAAGTTGTAGAGAATGAAAGTGTTGGTGGAGCGATACAGCACAGCGGGTCAGAATTGGTCAGCTGCACAAACCATGTAAAATCATTCAAAGGTACTACAGTTTGGACAGCAAAGATGAATTAGCCGAAACACCAAAAGTTCTAGAAAGTGCAGAACAAAAGACTGTTTTCAGCTAAATACTCCAAAAAATGGTTCTTTAATGGCTTTACTGTGAAAACTCCTTTTAAATGTAAGGAAATCATACATTTTTAGGCATTCAAAACAACAAGTAAAACACAGAAGATTGATCTTGACTGACACATTATCTTCAGAAAATGTGAGTGGAACTTGCCCCATGATGCTGCAGTGTTGTGGGTGGTTGTCACAGCATTGTTAATTGGTTAAAACTGGTTATAGCTGTGCTATATGATTGTCATGGTGTTTTGGATAGTTGTGAGGTGTTTGCTTCCTGGTTCAAAGAAAAGAGCCAACCCCAGAGTACATGATACTCAGGTTTAATATACCTTGGGTCCCTCTATGGGATTTTTGCTTGTTTTACCATCCTTCAGGAGAAAACCATGAGTTGAATCACTTAAAGTAAACACATGCCTCTCCTCATCATGCCACAATCTTTTGTATTGTTTGGGTCTGTAGCACGTGATGTGAAAAGAGCTTATGGTTAATTGTTTGTTCAAATACTAACAAACAACAACCAACACCAGAAATCTATTAAAATCAGAAACACACTGTCGACCTAAACAAACATTTTTGCCCATAAGGGACTTCCTGAAAACTGGTCTCTACATGAACTGCATGAAGTGTAGAAACTACCCCACGGCAACAAGCAACCTGCTGTGCTCTTTCACAGAAACACATGTAGGAAGACAACCATAGAAAAAGATGTATCTGGATCTCCTCTCACCTGCACATCTCTGCAAATGCCATGAAATTGAGTTTCTTCATCTTCTTTTCACTGAGCCAGTAGCCCACTCGTCTGCCTCTTAGGAAGGTCTGCATCTTCAACTGCTGATGGCCAGATGTGACACCAATGTCACTCCAGCGAAACAGGAAACAGTCTTCTTACACAGCCCCTGTCAAGACAAAGCCCAAATAAAATTATTAGTTCTAATATGTAACCTTTATGAGTGTTAGACAAAGAACAGCATTCGACTCCACACACTTAACACAGAAGGTGAAATAAGCGTGGACTAAATTTGCAGGTCCTCTCCAAAGTGATGCTGAAGTTTGCCTGGAAATCTCAATGGTTATGTCTCAAACAAATGGGCTGCCTAACTAAACACATTTGTTTTGAATTCTTTGAAATTCGCGAGTTCAAAGGTTTAATTCAAACGTTTGACCATTTATATTCGCGTCCGAGCGTTTATTTCAATATTGTACGCTTTATATTTCAGTATGGGCGTTTATTTGAACATTCGTCAGTTTATATTCGAGTCTGAACGTTTAATTCGAACGTTTGATACTTCATATTTAAATAAACGTTCAGACTCGAAAATCTGATGCATCAAATGCATGTTCGTAGATTTGATTCGTCAGAGGAAAGTGCCTGTCATGTCCAAAAATGCTGTCCAGGAAGACTCAACCCATCTATCTGCTCTGAATTAAACATAACCGTTCTTGTACCATTGTTTCTTACTACAACTACAGTTAGATCTTGCCCTTATACAAATTTCTGTCCCTTTTGGAGAAAAAACACAAGAGACCCAGTAGGACCCCTGAAATCCGCCATAAACAGCCCATTCAACAGCAGCACAAACAAGCTAGCACTCTACCTACTTACACTCAGATCATTAAGTCTAACTGGTGGATGTCAAAAACCTTCCAATCTTGTTGTATCCCCGGTCGACACACTTAAAAGGCTGATGAAGTAGTATAAATACCTGTCTAGTGCATGTTTCAGGCTCCGACTAGATAGCACTTAGCTAGCTGGAGGGCAGTCTGGTCTCCATAACTCGTGCTGTTGTCTGTCGCTAACGCTGAGACTGCAAGTTAAAGGCGTTCTAATGGTGATAAGATGGTTTGGATGCGATCTGCTCTCAATCCGGCTGGGGCCGAGCTCACTTCAATCCGGTTAACGTGTGTGTGTCCGAAAGCATGACAGGAGGTTTGAGCGGTGCAGCGCCTCGCTGCTGCTGAATCAACTGTGATGTTATTTTAATGGTGACCGCTAAGGGGCACCAGTGCAACATTTACTGTCATTAAGAGAATTTTATGAACGGTATGAACAATTATATCAGCTGGGTCTGGGGTTATTTTGGGCTGATTTATGTTTTAGAAAATTCTTATGAAAAATATTTAACTGCTGTAAAGTAAGGTGTGTAACAACAATGTTCCTGTAGCTTTGTTGGTTTCAAGATTAAGATTTTTTTATAAAAGGTTTACATTTTATAGGAGAACATAAGCCTCCTACCACACAAATTCATGTTATTCTTATACAGTAATGAAAATAATTAAAATAAATATAAGTACAGAAAAAAACACTAATATTGTATACTTAAAATTGCAATTAACAATAAATGTATTTAATATCCTTTCTTACACTAGTAGGCTCCTGGAACACTTTATTGTCATAATAACATAACATTTCATCCTAATGGGTGTAATAAAACAATACCTTTATGCTAAATGTATTTTGTTATAATCAATACTATTACCAGGTAATTCTGTGTTAAGACTTGCACAGAAGTGCTAAATAAAGCAGAGATTAAAAAACAGCATGACCAATAATACACCAGCAGCAGACGTTTAATGCATACATGTCTGTACATTTAACATTTCATTGAACTGCTGAGGACACAACTCAACTGGTAGAAAAAAATAAAGGCACATACACACAGACATCTAAACACAGACTGCATACCCATTATGTACAACATAAAAATATAATTTTCATAATATTTGGAACTATATGTACAAAGGTTTAAAAAATGTATTTACAAGCACTCAAAGCATTTCATTTATCAAGTGTAAAATAAAAAACAGAAGTGCTTCTGACTGAAAACCACAGGTCACATGAATGTGCATTTGTTTGTGGTGTGATTGGCTCTCTCCTCAGCTTCTGACAGCAGGACTGGCCAGGAGTCCCAGGATAGTGGAGAGACAGTGCAGCTTCTCTTTGACCAGCTCTGGTAACTTTTCATTCTCTTTATACCTGTTAAAGACAGGTCTTTAGGCTCAGGTTTATTATCCTAATAAAATGTCCCTGATTTAATGGTATCATTCAAATGGCTTTATAAACTTTCATAAAAATGTATTAACTTCCTTCAGCCTCTGACTTTTCTGCTGATGTAACAAAGGTTAGGTGGGTCTGGAAAAATACTAACTTATATAATAAATATAAAATTATAATTTTGAAAATCCAGTCAAACTGCAGTTGAGATTAAGTCCACCTTCCATGATTTTTCATGTTGTAAATGCTGTTTCCCTGTCTGCAAATCACTGCTATATGAAAGTCTGTACCTGGTGGTGTGCCCATCAGAGGAAGTGAAAGTGATGCAGGAGACACCGACCTGCACCATCAGCTGGGATCCATCATTAAACTGAACCCAAACCTCACCGCTTGTAAGCTGAACACACAAAATATAAAACTGTAACTGTAAATCCTATATTTTACTATAACTTATATTCATAAAGAATTTTACTATAATTAAATAATCACAAATATAATCATTTTACCTGAGATGCCCAGCCAATGTTTGGCACAAAAATGGACTTGAGCACCTTTCCTGTGTTAATGGTGCGTTCATCTTTTACTGACTGGGGTGAGCTGGCTGTGGTGAAGTCTGATCCAGTGTAGGAAATCATCTAGAGTTTATAACAAATCAGTTAGTGTTTATGAAACATGAGTATGACATCATTGAAATGATGGATGTGCTTTGAGCTCGTACTGATGGGGTAATGTGGGGGGGCTGGGGTGGGCTCAGGCACACCTGAGCAACCTCTGCAGGTGCCGCAGTGCTACGGTCTGATGAACACTGAGGCTGAGGGAATGGAAAAGCAGGATTGGTGGGTTTCCTGGAAGATAAATAGATACACAACTGATAAATGAACTGATAAGTTTTTGTCATTAATTACAAAAGAATGTCAATGACAAAACCTCAATGGTCCAAAATCCAAACCTAAGGCTCACCTGCCAATAGTAATGGGAAAGAAGGGAGTGCTTTTAGCGCTGCGCTGCTCCTCAGCAGTTATAGCCACTTCCAAAGACAGACACATCCGATGGCCCTGAGAAGCACATAAATCTCAGTATTACTATCACAGGCACAAAGACAATGTAGCCTATGTCACTCCCTGACATCTGAGGCCTAATATAACCTGTGCAGTATTACCTCCTCAGAGAGCTGCATGTAAAGTCTGGAGTCAGGACTCAGTCCGTTCAGCCCAACATCACCCTTCACCGTGTAAGACTTGCCACTCTTCTCCACCACCCGCAACTGCTCGCTTGTCTTATGGGTTTTTGCACCTAAGCCACAGAAATAAAAACATTTTTAAAACACAAATGGATGTATTAATTGGTAAAATACTTTCTCCTTTACCATCTCTAAAAAGTGTGCACACTGTGGAGTTAATATTGTTCTGGCCCCACATAAGTTCTGCATACTTTTTTCAATTTGTTTCTGTGAGCGGAGCAGAAATTACATACCTTATCTATAAGACAGTGGTGCAAGACATTTCAACAATATACTAGATGCATGAACAGCCCTTAAATCTGAATCAGCCTTTGTCTATCTCACTCACCATCATAAAAGCACACCTCCATGTCTGCATTAGGAGAGTTCTCCATCAACATACACTTGGCAAACTTTGTGTACAAGGTGACTTTGGGGGTCTTTGATTTCACCAGCTGGACAAACTTTGTAGCGTACTGATACTTCTTCCAGTATTTTTCTGTAGGATACAAGTGTTAAAAATGATTGTAATGCTCTATAATTGTAATGATCTTTATTATTTCAGCTATGGAATTTACAATGAACTGCTTTGATTCATTCACAACTCAAATAATTTGACCTGGTAAATCCTCAAAGCTGCAGATGAGAATGTCTTCAGGTGGTAAAGGGGGATGATCTGAAACAGGGAAGCCTTTACCTTCATTGGGCTGATACACTGTAACCTAACCACATGGTTGAAAGAGCACATTAACTTCCATAAGAACAGTTTTTCAGACAAGCAAATTAGATTTTTTTATAATCTTTATAATCTTCACACAGGATTTACTATATTACATCAGGGTGAAGACCCTCACCATGGATCCATCACAGGAGATCCTCAGCACTTCCTTGACTCTCTCTTGAGATCCCTGTCCCTTCAGAAGTTCCATACACACCTCCCCTGTGTCTAAAATACTGACCTGAAAAGACAATACATACAATGTATAATTGTTATGCTTTAATTCTACTATATTACCAACTTAAAGGCCAATGCCCAAGGACATATATAGTTTGACTTGACTATACTAAATGCAGTATGTAGTAGATTTAGATGTGTCTTCTTGTTGCTTAACTAGTAAAGCATGATGCTACTAATATGAAGATCATGGGTGTGATTCCCAGGAAACCACACAAAATTGATTTAAAAAAAAGTATACCTTGACTTCATTGTAAATCACTTTGGATAAAGTGGCTTCACTCACCACAGCATTTTTGGTCTTCTGTCTAATAGGCTTGAGTCTGGCTGCACACAGCATTGGAAAGCTCTTTATACAGGTTGTTTTTTCCTTCTCCATGTTTTCTTTGCTTTTGGAGAGAGATGGACCCAGGAATTGAGGGTTTGAGTAGCTCTGATGTTTTGTTACATGCCCTGATGCGAACCTGTCCTCTCTGGACCCAAGATTCGTGTGAGGAAACAGGCTGGGTTGCTGCTGAGACTGAAGGATGCTGGGTTTGTCATTGCAGGAGGTTTGCGTCCCAACTGGCCCCCGTCCAGCATGGAAACTCCCACTGCTGCTTTGGCTGCTGAGATCTGCTGGTCTCTTAAAAGGCCCTTAAAGTACAGGTTTTTTTTAAAAAATAAAGCATTAAGATGTGTCAAAATATTATGTCACAGCAATTTTTTTCCTGCACCACAGCGCTGAAATTTCATTTATGTTTATTTATATACAAACAAGGTGCATGACATAACGAGCGATGTGAAATGTCACAACCCAAAATAAACCCCAAGCAAATTAATGAAATTTTGTAAGAGCTAAAGAGAAAAGGAAGACTTTGTGATGACTTGATTTTGTTCGGTTCCTTACACAGATGTAAGATGCATAACTTTAGAAGACTTCTTAGAATTTTGGTCTTTTTTTTGCTTTCTTAATTGAAAAGAGTAGCTTGGGCATTCTACAAAATCACCTTTTATGTTCTTCAGAAGTTATTATAAACAGGTTATAAACAGGAGTAGTTTATCCAAAAAAATGAAGAGTTCTTCCAAATTCCACAGAAAAAACAATCATACGGGTTTCTAATAGTATAAGGGAAATTATATGACAGAATTTTATTTATTTTTAGGTAAATTAGCTCTTTAACACACTGCAAGACTGAGTTAATCAAAAGAGAATGATACCATCATTGCTGAACCAGGGCTGTGTTTGAGAGTCAGACATCTGTGGTCTCACAGTATGAGTAGAGAAAGATGACCCTGAACTGAGAAAGAAAATTACACAAACAACAATAATAAAAGACATTTCAGGAACACTAAAATATGTTACCCTATTCTACACTTTCCAGACATTTTTAATAGAATGACAGTGCTTCTTACTTTGCAGGCTGTTTGACAGGTGGAGAAGGGAGACGCCCATGCTCAGAATAGGTATGGGGCATATCTCTGTAACTGGATGTTGGTGGGAACAACCGCCCAGACCCTGAAAGCATTTCCTCTGAGTGACATCTCTCCAGTTCTGCCTCCTGTCGATGGTGGCTAACCCCAGCACCAGATCGTTCTGATGAATTAGCCCGTCTCAGGTAGCGAGAATGAGGCCTTCCGCTGTCAGCACCGAAGGCAACTTGGCCACTACCTACCCTGGAAAAATCTTCTTGTGAATTGGCCTGCCAATCTTGCCTACTTTTAAAACTGGAGCTGGTGGAGTAATTTGAGTAACTAGGGATTGGTGCCATGCGATTGGGTAAAGGCTGTCCAATCACCTGCCTGGTTTTTCTCTGAAGCCGGCTGCTGATGTTGCTGCTATTAGTGCCGTTGGAGGCAGTGGATATGGTGGCTATGCCACTGTCTATGGACCCCCCATCACTGCTCCCTGAGTCTTTGCTTGCAGTGGGCCCAGTTTGAGTCATAAAGGGGTGGTCCAGCACAGCAGAGAGGCTGGGCCTGAGGGTGGGGTCCTTTTGCAGCAGTTGCTTAATCAGATCCTGGGCTTCTGCTGAGATGTGCATGGGCATCCGATATTCTCCCAGAACCACTTTGTTGAGAGTGTGTTTCACAGTGTCCGTGTCAAAGGGTGGTCTGCCCGTAAGAAACGCGTAAAACATGCAGCCCAGTGACCAAACGTCTGACTCCAGGCCGTGAGCACTGCGCGTAGCCACCTCGGGGGAAATGTAATTTGGTGTGCCGCACATGGTAAAGTGCTTCTCACTGGGGAGCTTCAGCTGTGTTGCCAAGCCAAAGTCTGCGATCTTAATGTTCATGCTGCTAGTGAGCAGAAGGTTGGACAGGGTCAGATCCCTGTGCATGATGCCATGAGTATGCAAGTACAGCATACCTTTTACAATCTGATGCATGAAATGCCTCGCTGTTTAAAAACAATCAAAAGTCAAAACACGCATGTCATTATCAGGTTTGTAAAAAACATTTTAAGGTCAACAGCATTAGAAACAAACACAAATAGCAGTGTTTAGGCATGCTTGGGCAGTCACACCATTGACAGCGGCTAAAAGGTGCAGTCAAATTGCCTATGAACTCGCAACTTAGACAAAATTCGCCAGTTTTATACATTATATTCCAGTTTTATACTGGGGTTCATGTCCAGTCCCTTAAACAACTAAAATGGTCTTGGCCTGCCAAAGTCTGAAGATGCCTGCTTTAACAGATAAAGCTGAAACTTACCTTCTTCTTCTGCAAAAGGCTTTCTCCTCTCTTTCAGATAGCGGCTCATTTCTCCATTGTGACACATCTCCAGAACCAAGTACACATAATTACTGTCCTCAAAGTAATTATACAGCTTGAGTCAGAAAACAAAATAATTAATTAGTCAATATATACATTTAAAATAAAAGCCATTTAGTGTCACACATTGCCTTAAACATTGCAAACGCAAAATAACAACAACACATTATTTTTATATTCATTCGGCATATAGATCTTCCTCTGGTTCATCTATGTCTGTATCCCTTTATAGTAACATACATGGAAGTGGATATTAGTCCTTTATTTCTTTCTATTTATCTGGATTATTGAATAACTTATCTTTCTCATTTTCATTAACACATTCATGGTTCCCACACTCTTTGATCAGAATCTTTGAATTTCTATTAACTTTCCAAGACCTCTCCAGTTAAAAAAAATTATATATTTTTTAAATAATATAATGAATATATATTTAATAAATTAATTATAACCCATAATAATTATAAAGAATTGTTTTTACAAAACATTATATTCCTTTTTCTTATGATTTTCCAGCCCTGATAATTACAGTTTTAATATTTCTTTATATATTCAGGTTTTCTGTGACTACAGCATCATCCAAGATCCAAAGTTAAATAGCTGGTTTAGATTTAATTTTGAATTTATATTTTAATCATAGCCACAGGTTTAACCTTTATAGTAATCCATGTCTGTAAAGAGGTTTTGGGCTCACCTCAAGAACTGAAGGATGCTTTAACCGACACTGAATCTCCACCTCATTAATGACTCTCTGCACCATGCCAGCTTTTTGCATGGCCTTCTTGTCAATCTGTAAATAGGCATGGGAAACACTGAACAGTTTTGAACAGATGCTGCACAGTCACAAAACTGGTTACCTGCCCACTTGTTAAACAAAAGATTGAAACAGCTGAAAGTATGTTCTTACCATTTTGATTGCCACCTCCAAGCCAGTGTTTACAGATTTTGCTTTGTAAACGCATGCAAAAGAGCCTTTACCCAGCAAGGTGAGAACTTTAAAGTCCTAAAGTATTAAAAGAATGCAGCCTGAATTAGAATTAACAACACACAAATAAAATAAGTTCTGTCCCCTGGGATCAAACCCTCTGAGGGTTTCTTTGCATCCAAATCTTAAAATAAAAACTCCTACCTCGATCTTAAGATCCACAGATGATGCTAAAATTCTGTCCTCTTGTGGATCTGTTTCATTAGTGGTTAAATTTTGCAGGAATGAATGAATAAGGTCCAACATCTTGCATAAAGTGTTGCGATCGCGGATTAAGCCAACAACACAATAGCAGCTCGTTGGGTACAGTGTGCACTGTTTGTTGACGCGTCACTAGTTACCTGCATCTGACAGTGACATCTGTTCCTTAATCTCCCGCTTTCATCCCGCTACTCTACCTGACACTAACGCCACCGCCCGTCGCCTAGCAACTGTCTCCACGCTCGCAATTCCCAAAACACCACCGCACAGGGATGAACAGGAGGCAAGACCCAGTAGGTCGCAAAACTTGTCAGGGCATTTTGAAAATTTAACTGAAAATGTTGTCATGTGTTTTGACTACTGAGCAATACATTCAAAATCCGCCAAACGTTTTCAGAAATAACGAATAAACGGCGAACGAAAGTATTTACGAAGAAAATAATTTTAATAATTTAATGTTTTTTAATTTTAGAAAATAATTTTAATAAATAAAAATACGTAACTATCGAACCGTGAAAGGCTCTTGACCCGCCAGCGACCGCCCAACTTACCTCAATCTTGTCGCCAATGGAAACACTCATTTTTGCTTCATAATCTCTTCGGTACGACGACTAGTACAATAAATCCAAATATATATCTATTTGTCCCTGTAGATGCGATGCTTTGACTTCAGCATGACGTATAAAAATGCATTTAATCTGTGTAATTGTATTCCCCTCCAAAATGTTTGCCTTTCCTCCATTTTGAAAAGTCCGCCCGTTAAAGTTCATAACGACGTGATCTACGTCACTACGCAAACTGACCAATGGGTGATCACATGTCGAACAACACGGAACTAGACAGTTTGTCAAAATAAAGGTCTTAATCGTACCCCTAAAAGCTTTTTAAATTGTTACGTACAGTTTGGACTGCAAATATGTAAGGGAACTGAATTTAAGTGACTTTCACTTCAACTAACTGATGTGAAAATTTAACGATAGAAAACCCTTTCTAATTTAATTAGATTACATTTTTTGTGTCAATATTGCAATTGCATTGTATCTTTTCATGTTTAAAATAAATACATTTTGTAAAATAAATAAGCCCTCCTAACACTTCTAACCCCTCTGGATTAGCTTAATTAAGTAGCAAAATACATAATAAAATACTATTGCATTCTACTGCAGCAAACACACATTCGGTCATAAAGGCATGTTTTATTATTAGTGATCATCAAACCTCAAGACATTGTATGAGACTGCATTAAAACTGGGAAAAGGTAATGAACGCCTCAGTACATTCTACTTTCTTATGACACTACAGAGCTGAAAGCATTGCAATGTCAACAATAGGAGTGTACATATATCTAAGCACCCATAAATTCAAATGACTAAAATAATATTTACACCCTCTAGACAACACATCCTTTGGAAATGTATATATTAAATACAAATATATACCATATTTGTATGAATTGCATACATATTTGCTTGCTTTCCTCAACCTTAATGATTGATCAAACAGTATTTTAATTAATCTTTTACTAATCATTGACCTCTTGAAAATGATTTTGGGTCTCCCAGAATGCAAGTGTCACATTACTTTGGGGATAAGTTGTTGTTACGAGCGGCAGCATTGTTTCAACTACTGAACTAGATCTACTGCATATGATCTATTATGGACGTCCAATCCCAGACTGAGTTTAAATGAAAGCTGTAACATTTAAAGGATAGCCTGACCCAATCCTCTAACAGGTACAAGAGAAAACTTAACAGAGGAGCAGACTTCAACAAACGGATGCACAAATACAGCTAACTGAGTGGTGAAAACAAAGAGAATGGTTACAGCTATTGATTCTGTGTAAGTTGAAAAGATTTAATGGTGGCTTGAGTAAGAATGGCAGCAGGTTGAGAATGGAAGAGCTTAGTCCACCTCCATCTCTCTAGACGGAGGTTTCGTCTGGTGATTGCCTTTGTTTTCAGGACCTTGTGCCGCAGGGCCGTTGTGTGCTCCGTTGTTTTTGTCTACCTCTTCCACAGGCTCCTCAGTTTTGGGTTTGGGTCGGTTGAGCACAGAATTGCAAACCTCCTCTAACTCCTGTAATTCATCACAGATCCGATGGATTAATATTGACTTGAACAAATATGAAATGTTTAAATATTATTATGAAATGTTTTATTATGTATTTTTAATTGTTTATAAATTTATACCTAAAATGGTATTGATTTCAATAAAAGTAATAAAAGTAACCGTTAAAAATTACTATAATACAGTAATAAAAATTTCTACTGAGTATAATTTTACTGAGTATATATTTTTTTTAATTCCACAAATAGACCTTATTTTCTTTATGCATAATATAATTTAAATTTTTTATTTTGGGGTTTATAAGATTTGCAATTATTCATTGTCCATTACAAAAATAAATGTGATCATTCTAATTACTGGGCTGTTTTGACTATTTATACTGAAGAACTGTACAAACCTGAATCTTCTGAATGATGTCTGCTACTTTGACTGCTGGGTCTTGAGCAATAGGGAGCTTGCTCTGTGCGTTCATCTTTGCATTCATCCAGCCTAATGCTTCATTTACACTCTTCTCAACAACACCCATCTCATCAGTGCTGAAATGCTGGTAGCGCTCATCCTGTTGGTCAAACGACAAATGTATATTAAATGTATCTCATTACCCAATTACTTCAGTTAAAGGCTTTTCTGTTTTTAAGTATACCTCAACATTATATTATCTCTAAGTGTATTATTAATTGTAAACAATATGAAAGTAGATGAATAAATATGAAACTCTCCTAAAGGGATAGTTCCTGCAAAATGACAATTTCTTCACCCCCATGTATTACAAACCCCTATTGAATTCTTTATTCAAGGAGAACAAAAGAAGAGTGTAACAGAAAAACAATGACAGTGAACAGTGACTATGTCAGTCTAACATCTCTTTTATGTTCCACAAAAGACAGAAAATCATATTGATTTGGGAGTGAGTAAATGATATCAGAATTTTTCATTTTTGGGTAAACTACCCCTTTAAGAACAAGAGTATGAACAATACAAATGCTTTAGATGCAGTCGTACACCGCATAAATGCAAGTACAGACAATGACCAGACAGACCAGAAAAATTAACAAAGCCTAATCATTTAAAACATCTTCTTAAACACTAAAAAACATCAACTATGTGTACATTTTCCCGGGAGGGCATTGGGAGACATAATATGGTACACTAAATAGCTTTTAGAGTATGACATAATTAAATAAATTAAAGTAATTAGGCCAGTAGAGTTGTTTAAAGGAGTTATCCTAAATAAACCAGTTAATATTTGTAAAAAGGAGGCTGAGAATTGTGTTTTACATTTACAGGACTGAAAGGCTTTCACATCATTATTAGTTAGTAGAATTAAACATTTAGACACTTGTCAGATGCTTTAATGCAAAATGCATCTAGTTTCAATTTGATAAAGGTATACATGCTTCCCAACGACCTATGCTATACCCGAAGGGAACAGGTGACTATGGAAACAATATAATAAAATGTCTTCTAACAATCAGTGGTTTATGATGATTTAATTTCCATTGTAAAAAGTAAGATTATTATATTTATACCTTACTAATAATTACTTACCTTCTGTTTATACACATCTACAGCCTTCATAAAGAGCTGTATTTTCTTGCCTAGTTCATCAAACGCTCTGGGCCTGCCCTCGTGCTCTCTGTACCGTTCTTCAATGGGTTCACCAAATTTCTACAAAACCCAAACACACTATACATCCTGCTGTAACACTCATACAACTTTTTTAAATTAAAAGTTTTTATTAGGACAGACTGAACCTATTGCTTTTATTAAGTATAAGCTTATTTATGCAAAATGTTGCATAAAGCACATACAGCAGCAATTGCAGACACAATCGCAGAGATAATGATTTTCAGAACACCCATTCTGCCATTGTCTGGACAAACAGATATTCCCACCCTAAACTCACAACACTAGTTATCTGTATGTCCAAATAGGGGTGAATAAACGGGAACGTCTAAAATCTAATTTATTAAAGTCATTATTTTGGTTAATTCTGTCTGGTGCTGCTAGAAGCTACACACTTTATTTTTAATGTTAAAAATAAGCTAAGAGCAATTAAAGTCAATTTGTAAACTACATGCTTTGAGATATCACTATGTGACCTGAACAATAAAAATACCTACTTTGAGTTCAGATAGTTTGTCCTGATAGATTTCTTTATCCTGGTCTTCTCCTTCTTCATACAACCAGTTCTCTGTGTCTTCAAGCATTAGGGTGAGACGGTTGCTTTCCTGCAAAGAAGAACATACGCACACACAAGAAAACGAAGCCTTATCTGTGATTCTCTTCTACTAAATTTGTCAAATGGTTTGAGACTTTCCGAATGGCAGGGATGGGTTAGATTATTTTCAGGATTAAAAATGAGTCAAATCCCCAGTGGTTTCTTGAGAACAACAGTTTTACTGATAACAAAAAGACGTTCTCACATTTTCAGTGACATATTTCTGATAGACGCCACACAGTTTGTCTCTCAGGTCATAAACATATTCTTCCACTGCGTTTTTAGCATCATTCCTCTCCTTTTCCAGCTTGTCTTGAATAATCATATTTTTCTGAAAGAAAAAATGCGATACAGTACATTCATAAATTAGATCATTATAAATTTAAACTTATCTATTCAGTCTAACAATATAATTTTTGACTAAACACATTTATGAGTAAACAACCAAAGCAATCATCATGGAGGCTATTACCTAAACCCCCCCCCCCAAAAAACAAACTTATAGGCTGTAACATTAAGACTTAGCACTTAAAAACAAGTGTCAAATCAGAATAGTTTTGGTTAAAAATAAACAGTGTGTAGATGAAACAGTGTACAACAAAGTTCAACATTCAGATCTGTATTGTCACTCTGACATAATGATCTACTAATATCTTTTCCCTGAGGTCTAAATCGAGCTCAGTCATCTATATTTAGGGCAAATGCTAAATCATTCACCTGATTTTTGCAGCACGCACATTGTATGATACTGTGAGACACATTCATTCTTTTGGAAATTGACAACCAAGAGAAATAGTGACAATTATAATAGTTATAATAGTTATAATATAGTAACACAAATATAATATAGTTACACTTCAAGATTTAAAATACATTCATGAGTTCTTTAAACAATTTATTAAAGTAGGCTAATGTTAATTTATAAATATACTAGTGTTGTGAATCGATTAAACAATTTAATGAATTAATCAAGATTAATCGCACCTCACATTAACATTTGTAATCACACATATACTTTTGTACTCCAAATTGACGTAAAAACATAAAGTATATTTCAAATATTTGTTTAACAGCATCTTTTTACTACATGGTATGTACAGTGAATCAAAACTATTTTTTTATTTCTGGGGATAAATTGAGTAATTACATCCACTTAACATTACAGTATAATTGAAAGTCAGCATTTTTAACATTTTATGGGTCAAAAGTGCAAATTACCTGATTGTTGTTACTCATTTCTTAACAATTACAGAACTATAAAAAAGATATAAAACATTTAATTTAAGTGAACTTGAAACAATGTTCACATAAACCCATTTTAAGAATGGTCACATTTAGTATTTTGTAATATTTCTGTCTCTGTCAATATTCTATCAGCTCTCTGTCTAATGATAGCTGTCAGTTTATTTTTACCCACTTTAAAGTTTATTTTTGGAAATTCATTTTCTTGGTAAATAAGTAATAAAGTTACAAGGTTTGCTGTCAATATAATGTAAGGATCAATCCTCTCAATAAAATGTTGTAAGTGGAACTATTCTTACATATTTTACATTTAGATCTGTCACGTGTAATCATTGAGACAAGCATGATACTGACAGAACAAACACAGGTAGACAGTACACCAACCAGGATGCGGAGTTAAAGATCACATGATCATGGGGATGTTTCACAAGTTCTTTTGACAGCTCTAAAATATACTAGTGTTTATTGTAATTCATGTTTGTTCATAATACTTGATAACTAATGTTATCAATTTATTTAACTTATGGAATGGGAAAAAGGTTTCAAATATCCAAAACAAACTCAAAAAAATTGCAAAAAATTAAGCTCTGCTTTAAAACAGGCATCGGGGTTTCATGCTTTAAAAATGCATTGGGTGAATGGTCCTAAAGAAAACTGCTTTGAGATACACTGAGATACACAGATACACTGAGAAGACTCAAAGGATCTAAAGCAGAAGTTAAACTTACCTCATATTCAACAAAGTTACTGAGCACATCTCTGTCCAGCTGTCTGGTGGTGCTCGCCAAGATGGGCAGATCAATGCTGTTAACCTTTGGTTTGGGTTTGCTACTGCTTGCACCTTGCTCTTGCTTATCAGATGCACCATCCTTTATGAAAACCATAGTGACATATGTTACAACCAAAATACAGTACTATCAGGTAACATACTGCCTTGAAAGGGTCATGTTGAACATGATAGATGACAGTCCGAAAAGATCATCTGTTGAAACAACGGCCAGTCCCAGTCAGGTGATGAATTACAATAAATACTGACATTCCTAACTTAATTAATTGAGAGTGAAATGTTTAGAAAGGCCTCTGAACCTTGTGTGGCACCTGCTACTGTGCATCTGATTCTGAAAAAAGGCAATGTTAGAAACATGTCACCGAAGACCCTGTCATGGAAATACTATCATTAAAAGTATGATATGAGCTCAACCTGGACCAACATATCTGTAGAAAAACCCTATCCCTAGCCCAAAACCTAACCCTAACTTATCCCTAAAATCAGAGGGAAATTATAGGTGAATAACGATAGTGTAGAAGCACCTAACCCTGGTTATAAGCCTAAACTTTACTGTAAATGTATTCTTCGGCTCTGATTGGTTGATTGAAATGTTGTCTCAGGGACATCTCTCACATGGCAAAATCAAGAAGGCCATTATATAACCATTTTAAAGCACCAAGAATTTAAGTCTCACAGTATTTGAGTATTGATAGGGTAAAATGTACCTTATTGCAAGAGTTATTCATTCTTTCCTCATCAGTGGTGTGTTCTCCCTGACCTTCCTGGTCCACTTGCATTTTATTCTATAAAATAGGTAAAAATAGCATGAGTGGCATCTGATCCTACAGCTTTGCTCTACACAGATACACTGAAAAGGCTCACAGTGCTGAATATATTTGCTTGTTATGTAAATTCTTCATAAGCGGAGCACCAATGAACAGCTGAGGCTGAGTGCATCGTCATGCTACAAATGCACATTAGACTTTGTATTGTCGCAATCATAACACAAATGCAGCAAAAGCTATGCAT
This sequence comes from Botia almorhae, assembly GCA_036877575.1. NCBI lineage: Eukaryota > Metazoa > Chordata > Actinopteri > Cypriniformes > Botiidae > Botia > Botia almorhae. The sequence continues at coordinate 4,449 of JAZGTJ010008133.1, read as the reverse complement.
GCTCTGAATGAGATTAAACTGATGTTATAGAGAGATATTGTGGGCCAAACCAGATTTTATTATCCCACTGGCTATGTTTATGTTTATATGCCTTCTGTATAACGGCTTACATAAATAGCTGCAGGGGTGAAATCAAACAGCATTAGATGTGGTTGCAATTAAAGACAGCAGACAAGGAAAGATTATCACATAGTAGTGTGCACTGTTTAGTTCACACTACAATTATAGTTTTTTGATTGACTGAAAAGTTCACAAATATTATATACAGGACAAATTCTTAATTTACATAGGTCAAGGGTCCTGTTTTGACTTTTCTAACATCGGTTGATAAAGCATTTACCTGATCTTCAGGCCGGCCCTCATTCTGTACAGTGGGTTCTGTGTCCATCTGCACATCTTCTGCTTCTCCCTTCAGCCTCTCTATTAGAGAAGCACTGGACACGCTGAAGATGCCATGCACGTTCACACGCACTTTCACCTTGACCTTTGAACTGTCACCATCAGCTTGCGGTACCACATTCTGGACAGTAAAACGACCTGACCACAACAGAACAACAACATAATCAGACCCAGAATCAGAAAGAAGTATTAGCACTTTATTATAACACATCCATATGGAGGTTGCATCATATTGGTTTTGATATAACAACCAATAGTAGTGGTTTTGATCAGTTGTTGTCTTTTTAAATTACCTTGTTTGCTGGTGCTCTATTTTCACAATCTAAATTAGCAAAATTATGTTTTGGGGAAATTTATGGGTTGTTAATTTTGTATGTAACTGTTTAAATTCGTTATTTAAAGTGGTTCTGGCTTTTTTATTGAATCTAATTTTGTAACAGTTCAGCACTGTTTCATACTGAAATAACAATATATATTATCCATATCTACGAAAAAACTTGACCTCTACATCCACATGTAGATGTAATTATAACATGGTGGTAAATTCACAAGACCAGCATCAGCACTCATAAAGCCCCAGAGACTCATGGGATTTCCATATGGGAGTGTATCGGGCTCCCACACACTTTATATGAAGAGTTCCTAAAGCAGTAAATGTGGTAGGAGTTGGAGCTTATGGGACGGCATGTCTCAGTCCTAATTACCTGCCTGGTGAGTGGTGAATTTTGACACCTGAGATTAGAACTAGCCCTAACCCACTCCAGCTAATGTGCTGAAATAACAGGCGCTTTGACACAATGTATCACAATGCTGAGGGCTTTCTTAATCAAATGAGGACATGAATGACTATTTAAGGGTCCCCTGAGCCTCCACCAGAGTGATTGGTCTTATTTTTGTCATAAATTAGGCTAAAGAACCCTGACTAAAGCTCTAAAGTGAATTATCCCAAATGATGAAAAATTATTCATTACTTAAGAATGACATTACAGGATGTCAACTTCAATATTTATACAGTCAAAGATACATGCAAATGATACAGACCTATTCTGGTATCTGGATAGGGCAGCTCATGTGGAGAGCTGTAGAATGCCTCCAGGTCAAAAGGTTTCTTCTTGTGGAAGGTGATGACCTTGGAGAAAGGTGTAGCATGGTTCTTACTGTACACCTCACATTCACTTAAAAAGAAAACAGATGTGTAACTGAATATAAATACACTCAATTTTAACACTTTCTTAAGAAATGTATCCACAGTCCATGGTTCTAGCTAAAAACGTCTTTACTGTTCTATTGAAGAAAAACATCAGCTACACCTTGGATGTCCTGAGGGTGTAAATTAACAGAAAATTATTATTATTTTGGGGTGAATTATCCCTTTAAGTCAGATAATTAGAGTAGTATTAGTGCACCTATTCTCAATAAGCATGATTTGGGGTAACACAAGCATGCAATAAGGTTTAGAGTTTGCTCAATAAATAAATAACCCTAAATATGAACAAAACTAATTTGCAGTGGGTGGTTGCCAGGGTATTTTAACGCTCTTGCTAAGGTGATTTAGGAGTTCTTTTTACAGTATGAGGTTTCAGAAATTCTAATTCAAAAGACCCCACCCCCAAGTCCCTTGATATGGCTCAGATCTTAAATCTATGGGGTTTATTTAACCCATTTTAGCATCTGTCTAGTGAAAATCAAGTCTTGATTAGAAAAGTAACAGCACGTCTCTCTTCAACAAGCTGCAGTATATAATTTAAGGTTTCATCCAGGGGTTTGTAAAATCCCTAACTCCCTAAGCATAAGCAATTGCAATAGTGATGCTTGTCTTTGCAAGCACCAGTAAGTAGTTACATGCTACCAAGAAGAACCAGAACAAATAATACTAAATTCAGAAACATGTACTGAAATCATACAGTTTATAAATGGAGTTTATGATTGAGGTAGAGCAAGATGCCTCTTACCCAACACTTTCATCAGTATGTGACTTCCAGCGAAGGGTTATTGGGAAGGGAACAGCATCTGTAATGGAGAACTCTCTGACTTTGAAGGCTGGAGACAGGATTGCACACTAAACACACACACAGAAATAAACATTTATGTATACACAGGCAAATGCTGTTACATAAGCTGTCTAAATGGGGTATTAGTGTAAGAAATCAGAGAGAGCACTGCATGGTAATCCATGCATGGACCACAGATTTCATCTTGTTTTCGTGACTCTCCCACAAAATGCAAAGACTCCCTGCTGTGCCTGTGCTACAACACCTACAACTGCTGTTATCAAGGCCATTTTACATATATATGTTCAGCACATGCTTATCCAAAGCAATTTACCGTGTGTTGCCTGGGACTCAAACCCATGACCTTGGTCAAGGCTCTACTAGTTGAGCTCTAAGTACTCCAGTGCCATAGAAAATATGATTCTGGAGAATTGTTCAGATCACTGGATTTCCTGTGATGGAGATGTAACATTTTACCTGTAGGGCACATCCGCGTGCTACAGCTTCATCTGCATTCAGTGTTGTACTGATGTCCTTACAGAAGAACTTTGAAATTCTCTCCTTAATGGCTGGAATTCTGGTGGCTCCACCAACCACTTCAATGGCATAGATATCATCTCTGCTAAGCTCTGCACCAGAAGCAAAGCACATTTTAAAATCACAAGAATTATGGGACAGGAAGATATACATCTATAGCAATTGGTGATTGTTAGCATTTACTCATCATCATGTCATTCTAACCCTGATCAAAGGAGGTGTTTAGCAGAAGGCTTACGCTGGTCTTTTGCACACAATGGAAGAACATGGGGAAGTACCAGCCATAGCTCTCAAATCTCAATACACAATATGCTACATTTGAATATAGAAAAATACAAATATGAGTTTACAGCTAAGATTAAGGTTTTCAGTTGCAAAAAACATTTTGATCAGTCACAAAGTCATTGTAAAAGTTATTGTATGGCTTCAGAAGACTTACAATATAACACATACTGTACTTTTATAATGCTACTTATACTAGTACTTTCATGATGCATATTTACAGTATGAAAAAGAGCAGTGTGAACATTATTCAAAATATCTCCTGGTTTGGTTATGAAAAGAGAACAGTCACATGCGTTTGGAACAACATGAGTGTGAAAGAAAATAACATAATATTGTTTTTTGTTTAACTATCTCTCTAATTAAACCACCTCATCTGTTGCTGCTTACTTGATTGGTCCATGACCGATTTCAGTGGTGCCTCCACTCTCATCAAGAACGAAGCACACATCTCTTCAAACTGAGCCCTGTGTCAAATCACATTTACACACATACTGAAACCATACATTCAACTCCAAAAGAACAATTGCCAAGTGCAATATGCCTGAAACACTCTAGCATTTCATTTCACAACACTTTGCAGCCACTTACAATAACCAACAGCAACCTCAGTTGCACTTTATTTTTTTTTACACTATGTGTAATAATCAAGTCACTTGAGTTACCTGTTCATTTTCCCACTGACATCTATATCATTCATGAAGCACTCAATGTTGAGAGGCAGGTCAGAGGAGTTTGCGCTCATGAGTTTCTTCAGCTTCTCACACTCCTGATACAGCCTCAGCAGGGCCCTCGGGTTTTCTTTAACATTTAGTTTGAAACGTTTTTTGAAGTCTTCGCAGAAATGTTCCACAAGCATTTCATCAAAGTTGCGTCCACCCAAATATGGGTCAAAGGCTGTAGCCAGCACCTGCGTGAAACAAGGTTTGACAAGGTGCTGATAAATGACTTTGTGAGGAATTAAATGTAAGCATGTTCCCCAAAATGGCATAACACAGACCTTCAATTTCCCCTTGTTAAAGGAGGCAATGGAAACTTGATAAGATGAATGCCCAATGTCAACAAACACAACATTACGGGGCCTCTCCTCTGGGTTTGGCAAGTCCTGCTTATAGATCCCATAAGCCAAGGCCACTACAACAGCAATCACATGAAGACATATCTTAAGAAACATATTATATATTAAAGCCTTAAGAACTGTGACAAAAGAGAGAACATTAAAACAGTTCATCCAAATACC
>JAZGTJ010008132.1:7978-21555 GCA_036877575.1 Botia almorhae | reverse complement strand
TGTGTGTGTGTGTGTGTGTGTGTGTGTGCTGGGGGTTTTAGCAAACCAGAAAGTCCTCTGTTAGGGTTATGTTTAGAGTGTAGGTTAGAGTTAGGTTATACTGTTTATAACTATCAGTGTAAAAAAACAATAGTGGTGTATGGAATGTCCCCATTTAGATAAATAAACTTGTAAGTTCTAGTAAGTTCTGTTGCCACCTGGCTGTGCAACTATATGTATCTTCTAATTAAACGAGTGCCTGTCTCTTCAGGTTTCTCTTGATGTTGTCCAGACAGTACTTCACAATGTCACTCCTACCTACCATTGAGGGAAGCACAGCGCATGTGATAGGATTATGTTGTGACTTGTGTTTGTCCATGATAAACAAGCCCTCATTAGCAGGTTCTTTAACATGGGCTTGGGTAGTGCACTCATTAGTACCAGTAATGAGCAGGTTGCACTAATTAGATGTTTTGTTGGGTTTAGATACTGTAGACTGTGGCTCTACCCTCAGCCTTTGTCTTTGCTGTTTGTCTTCCCTCGTTCCACCCTTTTGTTTCTCTTAAGCAGTTTCATTTACAGTAGTGCTGATATAAATTTCGGGGACTCGGCCAGTATGGTTGCCCAGTCTTAATTGAACCCATTTGCTAGGGGGACACCATAAACCAATCAAAAGTAACCAAAAAGACCCAAGCAATTGGCATAAATGTCTATAATACAGAAGTCATTGTTACAGTCACTTTTGATAAAATGACTAGTCAAAAAAATTACAATGTATACAATCAAAGGGATTCTACAATTGTAGATGTCTACATATATAGCCTTCTGTAAAATGCAAATATTACCAAAATTAAATATTACCCATATTCTCTCATGAACTTATTTACCAGCATGTATCATATGAAAACTCTCTTTTTACATACAGACTAATATCTCTTTGTACATTAGGATTTGTGTTATGTCAAGGAAAGGTGTCAACATGTCTGCTTTAAAGGTACAGTGCAGGTCTTTTCCAGCACTTTCTATTATAGCCTCTTCTGTGCCTAGAAAAAGAGAGAGAGAGACAGAGAGACAATCATTCAAGTCCTGCACATTTTAAGTTTTTGTAAAGAAAGTACAATGTCTTGGTTTGCATTTATTACTGTCTCTTTTCTCATTCAAGTCATCTTTGTGATACTTGAAAACACATTTTTAAGACAAGAGCTCTACTTTAAATCAATTTAAACCAGTCTTTGAAATTCTTTTGGTTATGCCATTGTGTGCATTTGAAAAAGAGTAAAAGGCAAACCGGAATTGCAACATCTGTCAGATTGAGGTGCTCTTCCCTCGACTTCAACAGCTTTCGTAACACACAGAGAAGGTATTGATTGATTTAAGTCCATTTTAAGGTTTTGAGATGAGTATTTTTTTTATATAAAAGGAAAAATCTTCCCATTTTGAAAGGGATACAGAGACAAATGGAAAGAAAATCACGGGCCCGCAGGCAAGCAAACAGACACATTAAAGACACTGGAGGCTGCCAAGCTCAGTTAAAGCAAACTGAATGATTCATCGAACCGCTTCTATCGTCTCCTTAAGCACTATGTATTTTGCCGTAGCTAAGAACTCTTCCTGCCTCTCTCTCTGATTCTGTCTCGCTTACAGTCTTCTGTCTCCTTTTAGTATGAGTTTGAAGCTCTCTACTTACAGCTCAATAGTGGATCCAGCCTTTTGCTCAAAGTTCTTTGATTTGGAAAGCTGTCAGATAATACAACTTGCTTTATTTCTGCAGTACATTTAAACCTCTGTCCCCACAACACTAAATTCCATGACAATTCCTGGTAGACACTGTAGTTTATTTTTCATAGAAGTTCAATTTGTTCCCCGAGTGTTCTTGTTCTGACTAACTGCTCTTTAATTGTGTATATGATTTATAAACAGTAAAATAATAATAAATAAAGGAAATCGGTCAAGTATCTTTGTAAGCAGTTTTCCCAGAATACTGTGCTCCAAATGTAGATTTGGAGCACCATCCAACAGGACATGGTAGTCATATCTGTTCTAGTTGAATTAGGAATGTTTTCGTTTTTTAAAAACAGCTTAAACTACCCGAGCAGTGCCAGCGAGGGAGACTTTGCCTCTAAGTCAAGTATCTCATTGACCACACTTCAAACTTGGTGGGTTCTTGAGCCCCTTCAAAAGGCCATCTTGACAGCATAACATGTGAACAAGCGCAATACGCTTGAGAAAGAATCTCCTAAACACCCAGCACCTCTGATACAAGCAAATCCTCCCTAAGCTACTAAACTGTATTTAAGCACTGACCATGTGCAGAAGGCAGCATTAGAATCTATCATAGCCATCGCCATATGATTTGTGGTGACCGGGTTGACGGGGGAGCTACCGAAAGGGTGTAGGTGGGGGGTCAGTGATCCCCCTGATTGTTGCTCCTCCTAAACCTCACGGGAAAATGGAAGCCACCCGGATTATGGGCCGCTGTAATTGAGAGGTGGCAAAGTCGGACAGCAGTGACTGCTCTGGATTAAGACAAGGAGAGAGAGTTAGTTGCTAGCTTATGTCCCACAGCCATTTATATGAGGAAGAAGAATAAGGCCCCCACCAGACATTTCCTGCAGTTCTGCCAAAATCTTATAGTTGACTTTCCCGCAGGCAGGGTCCAGCATTAATACTCGCCAAGAGGAAAAATTGGCTTTTGCTTACCAGGAACTGCACATGATTTATTTATATAGCATTGTAAGGACACTTCATAATCTGCCCAAACCAAAACATAAATGAATGGTTTAAAATTAAAGAATACTATAGTGAACACAATTTGTTCATCTTGCAACAATGTTTACCTCAGTTTATTTTCACTCCTGTGGTGGTGACAGATGAAATTTGCTTGGCATTAAGCCATAAGAAAGAAAATATAAGGAACTATAAAAAATAAGGTATTTTTAATAAAATCATTTGGACTCATTTTGGACCATCTGGCAACATTATATGTCTCTTCATTTGACTTGATTTGAGTTTTTGTCCAATAGTAGTTATTGCAACAGTAATTGCAAAACAAACCACATCAATAAGATAAAAGACAGCCAAAAGTTTGAGGTGCTGGATCTTCTTTTTAGTGTCTGCACCCGTTGCGGCTCCTTTGTCTCCCAGAGGGGAGGTGACCCCATGTTTGCTGCTTGTATCAGAGGAGCAGCATTGTGCTCTGGGGGAGATTTAGCTTCTCAAAGCATCTCCCAGCCCCAGCTTTCCCCACAAACACCCCGACCGCTATCTCGCCTTTTCTCTCGCACAGACAGTAATCTTCCTTCTTCTCCATCTCATGAGTTCGCATTGTCAGATCCCAGCTAATGTTTGCCTCCTATTCAGCATAAATACACATATATGTATTTTTGTGTCTGGAAGAATCCATTGTTCCCAAATCATTGTAATATCTATTTAGAGTGGCAACAGCAGTGGCTGCCGATGCTCAGTATTCACAGAGCATAAACCAGCCTTAAGACTTAAGAAAAGCTGAAAGAGTTTATCCCCATATTCTTAAACTCTCTGCTTTTATGCGGGTCTTAAGCATTAAGGGTGGGATTGTGAATAGCAATTGTTTGACTGCTGCAGAAAGAGAGTGAATGTGTACATGTGGGTGGGGGAATTTTTATTCCTCTGCAAAATCCTCTCCTGTCTTATTCTTTCTCGCTCTCTCTGTCTTCGCGATTGTAAATATTAAACACGTTCTTAGCTCGTAACGGTGTATGAGACAAAGTAATATGCTTTTAAGGATACATTATGTGAAAGATCTTCCACCGTATACAGAAATGCTCTGAAATAAGAAAAGCAATTTTATGGAGCCTAAAAACCAAATTTGCTGCAGTTGAGAGGAGAAGAGAAATAAAGTGATTTGGGAGCTAAAAAAATACAGATATAACTTTAAGGTATCATGCTGTTACCAAACAATAAAGAAAAGCTTTCGATAAGGTTGGGAGGATCTGTCTTTTTTCTTTTTTTAAAGTAAATAAGTATATAAATAAAATTTCCAGTGTCCCATTTGTTTGTGCTTTATTGCTATGTCTTTAAATCTGTGCATGGTCTTTCTTCAGATAGTGTCTAATACTAATGAAAGCATTTTGAATGCATTTTTTCAAAGCACAATGCAATACACCATAAGAGTTTAGTGGTTTCGCTTTAGAAGTGCCTGAGCTAAACTTCACAGAACAGCGTGTAAAGGAGAACATCGGCTCTCTGAAAGGCCTGCTGCCTTCTGCTTACAACCATCCTGCAGTAGAGGAAAAGGTCTTTTGTGCAAGTGAAAGCTCTTATACTTACAGTATTGATAACATAAGGACAGCAGTTTATAACATTTGGCTTATATTTATTTGTATATCCTGTTCTGTTTTCATTCTCTTGCCTTATGACGTGAGAAAAGATTGTGTTATTGTATCGTAACCTAACAGTGATTAATCTGCCAAGGACAGCAGTTCTGCTGTATACAATTTTCAATGACCTTTTTTTCCCTTTTCTCAGAAAGGAAGTGGAAGACATCCTTTTATATCAAACCAATGACACAGGCCGGTGAATATACGAAGACATTGATGGCATACAGTTACTGAGAGAGTACAAAACTGCAAAAACACAAATGTAAACTGTTAAGAAAGGATCATTGTTGAAAGCAGCTGGATTCGGGTCTCGGCTTACACCTGTAAACATGAAACAAATTGCTCTGTGGCTATCAGGAGGGAAACTGTGGCGTTTGCAATTTTGTGAGCTGTCATTCTGTCGGGTCCATTAATATGGGGAAGGGCTCTTTAATTTAGAGAGCAGGGCTGGGGTTGCGTGGGAAATGAGTGGATGGTTAATGGGAATGAGCAGCGTGGATATTTTAATCAGCTGTGGCTTTTCAGCAAGAATGAAATTGAAGTGAACGGCTCTCACTGGCATAGCAGCACAGCCATCCACCTTAGGAGCTGCTGGCTATGTGTGACAATCACTCTCTTCCTCTGCTTCTCATTCCTCTGTCATCAGCTCAACACTTCCACATGTTTCTCTGTTGTAACAGAGGACACATGCCACAAGCACTGATGCTGTTGCTGTTGAAGCACTATGGCATTGTGGCATTGGTTAAACATTGCTTATGACTGTGATAGGATAAATACTGTATAGTGTACAAAGATCCGAGACCGCATTATTTAATCTTAAATCTGTAATTTAAAATCTTACAAAAAAAGTAAGATTTTAAAACTACAAAACTAAACAAAGTTTAGTATTTAAAGAAACAGACACAATATGACAAACTTAATTAGAAATATTTAAGATTCTGTACTCTTTCTAGGTCACTAATGAATTTGTTCTAATCAAAAATAAAATTTGTTCTTATTTGTAGAAAAGGTCAGTTCACCATATGGTCTTTGGAATATTCTCAAATAATGCTGGGAGAGCAAAACACATGCTATTGCAACGCAAAAGTGAGACCAAATATTCTTACCTATAAAATGGAGTCCTTGATTTTTTTGGAGTGGGGGTCATCTTAGGCCATTTGAGAACATACGCTTTTGTTTCTGGACTACAGGATATTTGCTGAGGCAGTTCATATGCAAAACTTTGCAAGATATTGTCAAACGCTCTCATTTGTCCTTGCCACGTTTGTCATTAATCTTTGGCCCTGCTTGCTGAGAGACAGGCCTGATTTGTATGGGGGTCTCCCGAGGGAAGCCCAAGACATTCTCAAATAATATAATGGCATTATGGCCTGCTGCAGTAAAAATGTGTCATATAAATTATACATTACCATAGAATGGTACGCCCCACAGATTGATATGACAGCTCTCAGTCTACATTGAAATTTAGTCCAGGCTATGAAAATGACCCAGCCCCTCCCCCCACACACTCCTTCCTTTAAGGCCTCATACAGCAGCTTCCAGTAATACTGAAGTGGGCTATTTTATTAGAGGCTGTTTGGTGGTAAACAATGCCGGACTAAATACCCTCCTACTTTGACAGGCAAAGACAGACATAAGAACAGTTTAGTCTGTATTATGTTTAATTATGGTCCGTTTCTCTTTAAACCATCAAACCATGAGCATGACTCCCCTCTATATGGTTGCTCTATATAAACATACTTCCAAAAGAATTAGGAAGAAAACAGAATAATATACAGCTTATTTGTTCTTAAATGTTCTTGCTGGACACATACAAAATGAATCATTTTCTTAGTCTTTGGTACACTACACGTTCAAAATATATCGTTTCTTTAAGAGTCCTTTAAGGTCTCAGGGATTGAATTTTATTAAAACATGCTAACTGTCCTGCAAACATTTTTACTTTTTTACCATGTCTTGATTTTTGCAATAAACAAAATACCTGTACCTTTGCATTTCACCGTAGTATGCTATCGTACAGATGAGATGGAATGTCACATCTGTTAAATAGATTTGTTGTTAAAATAAATGAAATGTTGTTCAAAATAAATAACTAAAGAATAACTAAATTTGCATTTTTCCTGTGATGCATGCACTGTTGGTTAGTGGGGAAATTAAATAAACTAGTGTTCATATATAAAATCAGGGTAATGTATTGTAAAAGTATTTTATCAAACTTTTAATATGTGTCCTGTTTGTATTGTTACGGGCCAAATTAATGTGTCATAGAAGAACATGATACCCCAATATATTTTCTTCTTCTCATGCATCTCTCCTAATGTCAAAGTGAAACATTATTATGAAGGCTGTTTTGTGCATTGATGGTGAAACTTATATGCTATATTTTTTTCACATATCTAATAGTACGACTTACCCAATTGACGTTATTATATTGTCATTTCTTCTCGACTTTCATGAGCAGTATACACAAAAAAGGGAAAAAGAAAGAGAAATGTATAGAGTGGCACAGGGAAATGACCCAATACCCAAAGGAGCCAAGAAAATAAGGTGAACAAGGTACAACAAGTACGAAGCCACATTTCAGAGAGCTGGAGAGCTGAGAAAGGGAAAGCCTAGAGACTTTGTTGGCAGAGATGAATTAGAGCACAGGAAATAGCCTTTTCCACCTTCCCACTGATACCACTAGTTAACACAAACACACACACACACACTCATCTGTCTCTCTCGTCTCATACCAAACATCCACAGGAAAACAGGGCATTGTATTGACAAAGAATAGACTACTGTTTGACTACATTCAAAGTCAGACTCAATTTTCAGTTCTCCAGAAAGCCATTTTGATATCCTCCTCGTGTAATGCAAGTGAAAATAATATACTTGGCTCTTTTGTGTGCTTTGAAAAGTTTGTTAGATTGTGGAGTTCAATAATAACTTACCGAGCTCATGTATAATAAGTAGAAATCCACCGCCTTTATGATAAATTGCCAGGGTAATAGTGGGACACCTCTTTTGCATTTCAATATGAGTGGGTGTCAGATTGTTATTTCATTACCTGGCGACACATTAGGTGATGGATTTTAATTTGCTATTTCCTGCTCTTACCCTCTCTTTGATAGCCAGGTATCCACAGAGACCACATCCAAACACGTATGGTCTTAAGAGGAGGGGAAAAATGAAATATTAGAGGAATATACACGGATGTCAAGAAGTTTCTAAAGCCAATTTTAAGCCTAGAAAAAAATTTATAAAGAATGAATGAAAGTACATGCATGTACTTTTGCATATATTTTTGAATACCTTTTGAAATGTTTCAGTAGACCTTGAAATATTGTAAAATAAAAGTGCCACAGACTGCTGCCTTTTTTCTCTGCTGAGCAGACAGAAAATCAAGGTTTAATTCATTATTTGATAAAAATCTGAATGTCAATGAAACTAAGACATGGTAGAGTGGTGCAATATTCTGCCATTCAGCTAGACTCTCTCTCTCTCTCTCTCTCTCTCTCTCGCCTTCATTTATTTTCACCTAACCTCTTGCCCTAATCTACAGTACAAACTCAGCGGTGGAATTCTTTTTGCCTTACTTACTTTGAGTGGGGAAAGAAGCCAAATAAAAGGTGCCTGTGCAATTAACAAATTACTTCAGCCTTTCTCACCCCCTGCTTAATCTGTTTGTACCAAATCCAACTAATAATACATTAACAGAAAAAAAGATTATAGTGGATGAAATGAGAGACTGAATAGAGGCAGTAATTACTCTCTCTGTAGTGCTCAATAGGCGTAGGCAGGATCAAAAAAGCAGGCTGACGTGATACCTAGGAAACCAAGAGAGTCTGCAATCCTGTGCCAAAAACAACTCCATTATACTATTCTCCATAAGGAAGTTGTATTCAATGATTGCACAGGTTTACAAAAAATGAGAAATGAAACTAATTAGTTTCCACTGTGTCAATAGAGTTTATGATGTTTACCAGGTAGAGTGATCAGAGCAGGGGTGCCGCTAAGGGGGGGAAAGTTTACATTTACAGGCATTTGGCAGACGCTTTTATCCAAAGCGACTTACATTGCATTGTACTACACATTGATCATTTACATTAAGTATGTGCAATCCCTGGGATCAAACCCATGACCTTGGCGTTGTTAACGCCATGCTCTAACCACTGAGCTACAGGAAAGCTAAAGTTAGGACAATTCTAAGGGCCCACGCCCTTTAGGGGCCCCCAGAGATCTGCTTTATTAGTAATAACACTACTAGGGGGGCCCAACCTCATATTTTGTCATAGGGCCCAAAATTGCGAGCAGCGCCCCTGGAGCAGAGGATACAAATTCTTTTAGTTTATTTCCTAAAGATGAAATAAAAACGCATCATTCAAAAATTCACTAAAAGCAACTGTCCTTGTTTGTTTACATATTTATTTATTTTGGTGTAAAAAAAGTTCAAAAGTGCCTCCTGTTTATTTCATGTCTTTATACTGAGGTCCTTGAGTTAGCATACTCAAAGCAATCAAATCATGAGCAATCACTTTTTCCATGACCTTTTGAGATAAAACAGTTTATTGTACCAGGAAAACATACCGTAACTCTCTGAACTCAAAACATCCTTCAAAAATATTGAAACATAACTGCAAAAACATTTTGTTGTCTGAATCAAACTAAAGTGAAAAAACTAGTTGGAACAACCAAATTATTTATAAGTACTCAATTTATTAATTTTTAGCATAAACACAATTACATACACTTTTAGAGGACAATTTAAATAACATGCAAAGGTCCATGCGAATTGTTACCTTAATTTTTTTAAGTGAATGTTCCTGGAGGCCACAGAGGTGGAGAGTTTAGCTCCAACCTTCTCCAGTACACCTGCCTGGATGTTTCAGCAGTCCCAGAGACCTTGGCTGCTGGTTCATGTGTGCTTGATTAGGGTTGGAAGAGCTAAACTCTGTAGGTCTGTGGACCTTATTGGAGATTTATGATTTATTAGATGTTCAGCAATTTTTGCATATAAAATATGGAGAAAGTTGACATACTAAATTCCCAAACACCACAATTAACGACATTTTAGCAAATTTGTAATTATGCCCTTGTTTAGTCTGAGCAGAATCAAACAGCATTGTTTTGTGGTTGGTTTGGAAGGGATTTTGTTGTTGAATAATGTTTTAACACAAAACTTCACCAAACATTATAAGTAGTGATCAGAAATAAACGTTAATACATTAAAATGTATGTATGATATGAGTTCATGCAAAGCAATGCATGCTCACTAAAAAACGACGATAACGTTACAGTATGCTCACCTAGCTGTTAGCATAGTTGGGATTAGTTGGCATTGGCCTGCTGCCATTCATCTTCCACATACAGCTATAATTTATACAGGCCTTGTGAACTGATGTGATAGGACCATATGCTTGAGTGCATGAATGCTGCTCATAATTCAAATCTAATAGCTACTTAAACCGAAGTGGGAACTTGGGCAAGGCTCTTCACACAGAATGTGGTAATAAGCAATGAGGGATGACTGGAATAGATGACTGATGCTGGGGCTCTGAGAAACTGAAAGAGAGAAAAAGAGAGAGAGAAAGAGAGAGATAATGGTGTGTGATTTCTGGCTTTCGGTTTCATGTGTTTGGCACCATTCTGTCTCACTGTCTCTGTCACTTGCTAACTCATGTTGCACAGCTATTTAGCAGCTTAATCAAATATGTTATGCCGTTTAACCAGAAACATTGAGAGATCAGGAGATGAGGAGATAATCCGCAGTCACGGATACTGCATGTTTGGCATCGTGCTAAAGACTTTGCTAATAGCAGGGCTAGGGCTGCACCATAAGCAGAGAAAAACTAAGAAACAATCCTGGTTACCCTTTTAGGAAAAATAAGGGACACTCAACATTGGCCAGATTGTAAAGAAAAATTAAATGCTACAGTCACAGAATATGCCTGCAGCTATGTGTTTGTATGAAAAAGATCAAGACTTGACTAAATTAAGTGTTAAAATGGATTTGAGACGCAATCACTTTGATATGGGTTTACAATATGCAACGTAATTGTATCTGTTATAAAAACAAATGAATTTGAATGTCATACTAAAGTGTCACACACCGTTATGCAAACATCAATTTACATTGCAAAAAAACCACTAAGAAATAATGAATGCACACACACACACACACATATATATTTTACCCTTGCAAAAATAAACCATGGTTTTACTACAGATAAAAATTAAGTTACTTAAGTTAAACCACAGTGACCACAAATTATCCATGGTTTTGGTAAAGCAGAAACAGAAAAAAACTATAAAAACATTCTTAGAAACATCTGAATGATTTACTACATATAGCAATCCTGTATTGGTATACCTAATGACTAACAGATTTGAAGAAAAATATACGGCTGTTATAAAATATAACTGCAAACACTTAATTGTTAATTGTTAAATTTAATTCAATTCAATTTTATTTATATAGCGCTTTTTACAATGTTACATTGCTTCAAAGGAGCTTTACATAGAGAAACAAAGAATAATAATGAAAAACACAGAACAAATGTCAGACATGTTAATGGTATTATTTACCATTAACTAATTAGGAATACTAGGTTTATGAATAAAGGGTGGACTGAACCAATAAAACCACCAAATTGTTGAGCAAGGTATGTATTATAGCCTACATAGGGATGGCATATAATAGATAACATCTATAGATAAATAATAGATAAAATATAGATATATAGATACAATAGATAAAAAAGGGGTCTAATAACAGCCAGTTTGTAAGGTTTTGGGACATACCCCAACACCAATGATGTATTAATAATACTATGTAGAGGGTCTATAATTTCAGGCAGAACCTCTTTCAGCAAACTGGTAGGTATAGGATCAAGCATACATGTTGTTGATTTAGATGCTATGATTTTTGACATTTCATCCCTATCTATATAGATATGCATTCTAGCTTATGGGACAGGGGTATAAGGGATTTGCAACAGTACTATAAACTACACACAACATGCAAAAGTAGCATACATACATACATACATAAAATATATACAATAAAATATTAGACATTTACAATTTACAAAACCCTAGGCTAAGTTAGACGTCAGCAGTCTCCCAGCAAGCAAGCCAACAGGGCGACAGAGGCAAGGAACCAAAACTCCAATGAAGTTCTTGTGAGAACTCTGGCTGCTGCATTCTGAACCATCTGGATTTTTTGGATTAATCTTGCAGGGCAGCCACCAAGTAGGGCATTGCAATAATCAAGTCTTGATGTCATAAATAAAATAAAATAACCAACCATGCTTTTATTTAGTCTGACAGGGCTGTTTTCAGGAAAACTGCATTATGTCTTTTAATTACACCCAATTTCTGTGCCAGCCTTCTCAAGGCAAATCTGTCTGTTAGGAAAAAGCAAGAAAATCACGATTGCAGATGCAAAAGATCACTGTGTACAGAAAATAACAGTCTGGAGTCACATCTTAGACATTTCACCTCGTATACATCATATACATTTCACCTCTTATTCCTCCTGTGTACTTTTTTCTTTATGTCCAGCTGTAAGTATAAGATGCGGCCTATCACCACAGCATTAGTCACTATTGTCATCTCTCGCTCAACCCCAAATCATTAAGAGCAGACATCTTTCCTTCCATACTTCTCTGCATTACTCAGTTACGTAGAATGTCATACACATTGCTTATTGTCACTGCATTAACCGTAGGCTAGCTTAAAAGTAATTGGAAACTGATGCCATCCAGAGCTCCAATTAACACTTCTGCCAAAAGTTCCCTTTTTGGTGTAATCCACTATAACGGCTCCATGTTTTGGGGGATGGCGGGTTGCCTGTGTTCACCGTTCAACTCTTGACACTGGACTCTTCAGCTCTACACAAACCCCCCGTTTGCAATAATCTCAATTTCCAGCATTTGTCTCCCTCTTTCTTTCTCTCTGTGGCATTTGCTCGCAGTCATTGTGTACGTATTGAAGGAGCAGGAGGTGTAATTGACTACTGACGACTTGGCGACAGGACTGTTAATTATTACCTCAGGGAACTGCGACCAGGGGAGAGTTCGGCACTTCCACTCAGAGCACTTAAACAGCCGTGACTGCTTCACTTACCATATTCAAATGCATTCTGCTCTGTGCTGTGTGGAGTCAAGCCACTCACTGTGATATTGAAAGAGAAGCTTTAAAATACGGAGTGAAAGTATAATGCGACATTGTCCAGATAAAGAGTGACAACTTTCAATTTGGAATAACCAAGTATTTGTGACATGCTGCTTATAATAAATTCTAATCTAAGCAGAACAGAGGCTAGCTGATTGATTAATGGACCATGTTAATGTGTAATTATGTAACATGATTAACTACTTGATACTTGTGTTGTAAGAGATTTGTAAGTTGCTTGTTTAGTATATATTCTGTTCTTTAAAGCTGAACTGTATAATTTGTAGCCCTATTTAATTGTAAAACTTGTGACTGTGTTCAAATAGGTTTCCTAATCACAAATCTCCTTCCCCCCTCTCACACACACTTTGTTATTGGTCGGGAAATATATTGTCCCGCCTTAAACTTACACCATTGGTTGAGCCAGTGTTGCTGCATTGTGTCGGTTGGCATGGTCAAGCAAACAGAACATTTTTTTGATAGTGTCACTGAGCCTCAGTGTTTACACTTTTCTGAAAAATCAATCTACAAATGGCTTATAGTTGTCTCTGTGTATTAAGCTGGGATAGGAGAAAGCATAAAACAGTACACACTTTATTGTAACAATCAATAATATACTTCATTTACTGTTTTCAAAAGATCTCAGTATATTCCATAAAGCAGTTATGGCCCTATTGTGTGCATTTCTGAGTGAGTAGTACAGTATGGCATAAGAACATTTACAGTGTCAAAGCTGTCATATACTGTAAAAGATTTGTTAACAGTGCTTTGTGTTTAGAGTTGTATAAGTTGATAGCAATAACACAGCAAGCTGGGCCAGTCAGACAGGTTCAGAACCTGAAAGCTACTCCATATTTGTGTACTCACATAATGCATTACTTTGGCTGGAAGACACCTCTTGTTTTTGAAGGGTCACTTATAGCAGTCCTGACTCACTTTGATATGGTTTTATTGTTTTATGTATAAGTGATGAGGCAGTATAGAGGTACAATTTTAAATATTTTTATTTTAAATAGAAATACATAAATAACACATTTACAATTATAAAATGTATACACTATATGTATGTGTGTGTGTTAA
>JAZGTJ010008131.1:0-21555 GCA_036877575.1 Botia almorhae | reverse complement strand
GGTTAGATTAAACCAGTCGGGTTAAATTAAACCAGTCAGGTTAGATTAAACCAGTCAGGTTAGATTAAACCAGTCGGGTTAGATTAAACCAGTCGGGTTAGATTAAACCAGTCAGGTTAGATTAAACCAGTCGGGTTAAATTAAACCAGTCAGGTTAGATTAAACCAGTCAGGTTATCTCCGCTTTCAGACTCGCATGCATGACCGACAGCTCTCGTGATTGGATCGTTCAGATGAGATGTGAATGTGCTGTTTGAAAGTCTATTAAAACATTCTTGTCGTTTTTATAAATCTGAAATTCCCTAAAACAAGATTTACTGGAGTTACTTGAGAAGCAACACTGGGGACAGTTGTGGCCTACTGGTTAGTGAGTTGGGCTTGTAATCAGAAGGTTGCTGGTTCGATTCCAGCACTGGGGTGTTGCAACTGAAGTGCCCTTGAGCAAGGCACCTAAAAAACCCAATTGCTCCCCGGCGCAGTAACGTGCTGCCCACTGCTCCAGGTGTGTGTGCGTGTTACCATATCTGACAAACAGCTTTTCACCTGTTAAAACATTTTATACAATCTGCCACCGCGAAATAATTAAATAAACCTTAAACTAGTATTAAAAATACACTGTCTGAAAACTAGTCTTAACAATTCTTGTGTGGCATTGCCTCTGAAGTACATTTGTTGTTTTTATGATTATTAAAAACTTCTTTTTATTTTTCATTACTGTGGTGACTTGGGGTGAGGCAGGAATGCAGTTTTTCACAGATTTTGATGTACTGTTTTTTATTTTTAACCCAAAAAGTGTTGGGTTTTATTCTCCATCTTCCAAATTCTCTCATAAACCTTTTAGTTCCCACAGGTCATCTTTCTAATTCCTCTTTAAAAGAAAATCCCTGATTAGCAATGAACAAAATGAAAGAATCAAGTCCTGTCACCTTTTTAATCGCTCAGTGTTCTCCATCTCCTCCCCTGGCTCGGGTTGCAGGCTGGGAATATGAATTAGCTGACTGGCAGTGGGCGTTCTGCATGGCTGACAGCTGTCAGGAGCTCGCCGGACGGATGGAGAGAGAAAGAGAGGGATGAGTCTGTCAGTTGAGTCTCCTTCTCTTGAGGCGCTTCGCTCATTTAAGCGATGGCATAATGAAGAGTTTCCTGCTGGTTCCCTTTTAACATGAAGCATTGAAGCAGCCATTGTGGGCCAGTGACTCGGAGCATGTGTGTGTGTCTCAGAAAGACCACATATTGTGCTACTGTATTTCTCTGGCTTCAGTCGCTCCAGTGTTTTAAAATAACATTTCTTATTACACCGCACTCTGGAATACTTGATTCTGATTGGCCAGTCACAACGTTCCACAGGTATGTTGTTCTCCAATAACAACTGCATAAAACCAAACACACAGGATCATCCAGGTACTGCGAAACATCTTGACCTTACAAACAATTTACTTAAATATAAATATGCATAATCAATAATGAGTTTATATGTTAATTATATATTTACATTATATAATTACATTTTTTGTTTACGTTTTATATCCAAAACGTAGGGTGCCCTGATAACAATTTTAGGTTGTAAGAATCTTTTCTTAACAAAAACTTTAAAAATACTATTTGAATGTTGTAGGAGCGTTTAAAACATTCAGATTTTTAGACATTGTATTAACATTATAAGTTTATAAGAATGTTATTCTATCATTTATTAATCGGTAACATTTATAAAACATTCCACAAACAATTTAGGAATAAAATGTTTAATATATATGATATATAATGTTAAAACAATCTACTACTGTTATTGCAAGAACGGTTTTGATAATGTTGAGAAAACTTTTGGAGATTATTAGCCAACCATCTGAGAATGTTCCCTGTTATCTTGGGATGCATGTACACATTTTCAAACTCTGCGTGTGGGGGTGGGGCTCAGCTAATGTGATTGGTTGTTCCTTTGGTGCGATTGGTAGCTCAAAGTGATCATGGGAATTCGTGCTGAACATGCCCTCTGCGTACAAGCCGTGAAAACAAATGAATCCAGATAGTCTGGTAAATGTCACCGGCAGACATATGGAGGAACAGAGGGATCCACGGGGCCTGTCCTCCTCGTAAATTACCAGGGCCGCTGAGTAAGAGTTGGGCCCTGTACATTTGATTTTCCCCCACTTAATCTAAGCTAACCATCTGTGAAAGAGGGGAGACGTGGCACCCCAGCCAAATGGGCTGACTTCATAATCAGGAGGTCCTTCCAATTATTGCTTAATGTACCACGGTATTATACTACGTGCCATTCTGTCCTAGCAGCTTTACGTATTCGTTTTCCCCTGCATTCATATCACCGTTACAGGGAGCTAGCTCACGGTCATACTCATTAGCTGCCTGGTTGGGTACCGGACGATAAAACTGGCGTTAAGAGCTCTCTGGAAAGCCACCGCGTGCGGGAAAACGATTTCCTCTTGAAACTGTCCCTCCACAGTGTAAATTACCACCAGCGTTCTGGGTGACTTCACTGTGCCACGTACACATTTGCCATTTGAAGGAAATGGCTTAGTCAAAAAGTCAAGGGTTTTTTGTCCACAGATCCACATATAGTACACTCAGGAGAAATTCAGGTGAAGCGTCGGTATCCTTACGTGGTTTGAGCGTATTCATTTTCAGCGCTTCCTGGAACTCTGCGCTCGCCTAGTTGAATTGTTCTCTTGTAATGTATTAATAGTTACAGTAGGCCCGGCTTTTGCCATTTCTGTGTGGCTCCCCACCTCTTCTATTATCCTTCTCTTCAACTCTGTTGCTCTCTTCATTTCTCCTTTCTTGTGACTCCAGTGTCTTTTAAGGGGCGCAGTCATGCAAAGATCCATTAGGCAAAAACCAATTTCACACCGAGCCAATTTCATAAATATTGAAAGTGAGCCCACCCTCCGCCCTGCTTGAGTAGCTTTAGAGGGATATACAAAACCATCAACAACAGGCCCGGCTTTAGCAGCCTCTTCACTCACGCATTATATTAAGCCTCACTCAACAGATTACAAACGCTCACCACACAGCAGTGAGATGCCAAGCCTAACTGATTGGCTGGGACTTCCGAATATTTCCTGCACTGAGAAAGTTTTTTGCTTACTGTGACTACATTCATTTATTGAGGTTAAAGGTGGTTTCACGTAAAACGAAGAAGCTCAGATTTGAGAATGTTCAGCACAGAGCAGAAAGACTTTTCTTTGAGTATATTATCCAAGTATAAAACGTAGAGGTCAGAGCTGTGGTGCGGTGGGCAGCTTTGGTGCTGTGATTGAATGCGTTATATGTCTGTCAGAGAGTTTGTCAGCATATACATGTAGATGTTGCCTGACTGACATGCAAAGCATTCTATCGTATTCATTCATTCATAGCAGACAAATATGAGGTTATATCAAAGTTTGAAATACATATTGCAAAAAACCCACCACGAATACACTCTCTGTGCTCCGTGCATCTTAGCGGCTCGTTCTGCAGGCCTCAAGACTCGGAATGACAGTTGAGTTAAAAAAATATCTCGCAATATTTTAAATTATATTTCAATCAAAGACGTGGTGTGTAGTGGGTGTTTGTTTGAAAGCGATGCAAACAGAAAGCCGACGCCGTTAGAAAGGAACGTAAAACACAGATGAAAGGGGCTGAGCGAGACAGATATGGCGTGCAGGAAAACACGACACGGCAAGGAGAACTCGATGCGGACTGATGTTTAACTAAGAGTCAGAGCAGAAGTAATCAGCCTGCAAGCATCTTGTTTCTTGCTCGCACTGAGAGTGTCTAGCAAAATGAACACATGAAAATGAAGGCATTACTGCGGCGTGTGCTGTAGTCTGCAGACAACACGGCGCAGGCAATGCGAGGGATCATATCGATTGTGATGTAATCATGAGAAATAGCAGCATGAGGTGCACTTTGGATAAACTTTGCATTATGAACGAGACGGATGGATGATATAATTAAAGGTATATTAAAAGTAACCAGCAGCTTTAACGTTTGGTTACATGTAGGTATCGCAGTTGTAAAAAGAGGACACAATTACACCATGTGAAGGAGCTATAGAGAATCATTGGGAGAACACAAAGCCAGTGGTGTGTGTTTGATTTGGAGGCGGTGGGGAGGTTGGGGGTCTCACACCTGACTGGTATTGGGAAATAACTCTTGGGAGGCTCAGCTGAGATATTGATTATCCGCTGTGGTCTATTAGCTGGCACAGTTCATCAGGTGTTGTAGACTGATGAGGGAAACAGACCCCCGTCTCTCAGTGTGACTGTCTCGCCCTGGAGGAACAGAACACATCTAACTGGCAGTTTCCCTCACCCAGCACAATACAGACACATGTTCACACCTGATGTCTGTGTTCATTATGCTGCAGAACAGTTGAAAGAATAGTTCAGCCAAAGAAACAGAATGATGTCATTATGTGCTCACCATCACATCATCAAACTGGAATGTTGATATGTCTTCAGTGAAACACAAAAGAAGTTTTCCAGAGTCTCTGTAGCACTTCAGAAGAATGACAGTTCAAAGTGTCCACAGCTTCGAACACGGGCGATAAATCTAAAGTTTTAAAAAATGTTTGAATGTTTGAAGTTTAAGAGAATAGAGGTGTAAAAACCACCACTACAGTCCTAGAGATACAGCGGAACAATATTGCTGGGATCAATTTTAGAGCAGTTTTTTCCAACAATCAAAATTAATTTGAATTGAACTGACTCACTTTTTGTCACTGTGAAACTGCAGCACGCGAGCTCAATAAATAATGTATCGTTCATTTGTGTGGACGCTAATATAGTTAGCGTTAGTATTCCTGGAGCCATCGCATTTTCGCAAGTTTTATGAGTTGCAAATGTTAAAAAAATAACAGTATCCTAACTAACAGGGCAGGTTCTCAGTTCTCTCAAAGTTGTTTTTCAAAAATGTTTTTGCAGTAACTTTTAACATTATCTATCATACATATCAAAATCCTTAAGTTGTTAGTGGAACATGTTAAAAACTTAAAAACAAGTTCTTATAACCAAGCAATAACGTTATTACAACAATTAAAAAACTTTAAATTAAAAATTTTGAACATTTGTGGAATATTCAATACAATTTTTAACGTTTTTGTTACTTAATGGAAACGTTAGGAAAACATTCTTACAACCTTAAATTGTTAGCTGGGATACTGGTTTGTAATAAGATCAGGATAAACTGGGTTCGGCCTCTGCAGTTTTTAGATTCTTGTGCATTGTTGAATTGCACTTTGAAGCACTATTTTGAATTAAACAAAGATATGAATATTTTTCCTGTCACTGGAATGCTAATCACTTTCTCTGAGTTATGTTTAATGATCTTTTTATAAAACAAGAGAAGTAATACTACAGAGCGTTTTGTTACAGGACATGCAGAGCGCCTCATTCTGCATTTGTTAAGCCTTCATAGAAAATATGACAGGAAAATTGTTGAATTAAGTTTCTGGCTTTCTTAGACAAGGTATAACTAATTAGGCTTTAAAATTCCTCATAAAAGACAGTAATTTTGAACAGTAATTTCAGATAAGAGCACAGAGGGAATAAGGAGTGAATTAGAAAGCCGACAAGTGTGAAACCAAACCGCGAGCAGCTTCAATTTACAATAACAGACATAAATGGCTTGTCTTTTATATGCCACACACCGGCATCCTCAGTGATTTGAACATGCTTGTGTACAGCTGTTTACTTCTAGTTTGTCTACATCAGCAGCTATTGTGGGTAATAATGCACAGGGTAAAACATGCGGTCGACATCGGCTTTTTTACACTGATTGCTTATATTGAAGATGCATTATAAACATAGACCCTGTTATTCATCTCAGTAAAAATTGTTCTTTGAATGCAGTGTTTTCATAACAGTGTTACTGTATGCTGAGTGATTTGTGAGCATTAGATTTCAGTGTAATAATTTTGCATGTCAAATAGTTGATCTGTATCAGAGAAATCACCACATCCTGTGAAATCAGAGACGCTTAATTAAACTCAGCAAATGAATTAAAAATCTTGTACCATTTGCTCGTTACTGTACACGTGTTGTGTGGAAACGGACAGATCTTGCGTTATTAAAATGAGAACAAAAATACTTCTTTGAGCTGCTGCACAGTATGGAAAAGGTGCTTATCTTTCTTGACTGTGTGGGATGGAAATCTGACCAGAGATCAGTCATAGTATATCTTATGTAATGTTACTGTACTTAACATTACATAAGATATACAGTAATATAATACGTAAAGGTACAGTAAAATATACAGTAAATAAAAAATACTGTATATTTACTAAAGTTTTACATTATTACCCATTATTATTCATCAGCTAAACCAAAACAGGTCAGTACACATTGTGTTGTTTAAACAGCAACAACAAAGAAAAATCTAAAAATGTAAATAACATATTAAAATAACGTAAATAAATATTTTCACGAGTTTGAAAGTATTAAAAGCACAAACATGAGTATCATATTAATGCACATTTAGCCAGTGTATATTAATAGCATGTTGTTCTTTCAGTGTAATGACCTAGCCATCATGGTATGTCACGCGTTCCACATAGAAGACACGCTCTGTAATTTCCTTCATGAAATTTGATGTCTACCTCTTTTGACTTCTCCAGCTGAGATAAATAAGCTCGGCTACACAATGGGCAAATAAATGAGATGGCTTTAAAATCGCTCATCATTTATCTGTCAAGACTCTCCTGAAAACTCCACCAGGCACCTCGCGGGACAGAGCGCCCCGTGCGTCGTCCGCGCCCCATGGATAATTCATTAGCACAGCATGAGAAACCAATGTCAATTAGTGGTCCAGTTTATTTTCTCCGGCAAACAGCAGGCCTCCTTCAGCACAGCACAGGTGTTGTGCATTATTCAGTGTGGCTGAGTCTGCACACTGGAACAGCGCAGATAACCGCAGCTAACCGGCCTCAGAGACCCACCGAGGGACTGTTGAAGGTTAGATTGTCGCAGTCACGACACGTTCCTTAATGAGCTTCAGCTCAATTTGTTCCCACCTGCGGAGAAGCAGCGCACGTTTCACTCATCCGTGCTAAAGGAGGGTTAAAAATGGCAGGAAGAGATCAAATTATAGACATCTTGATTTTTTTTTCTGCAGCCCATCTTGGAAGTTGTCTGAAGCAACTGACTTTGATGTTGTGATTGCTCTTTTATCAAGGGTCCAAAATTACAACCTACAAAATAATCATGTTTAATATTTATTTTCATTTTTGATAGTTTATAAAACTAAGCAGCAGACTTTGAAAAATGTCAAATATTTAAATATACACGTCTGATCTGTTGCAACTTGTGTATCTTTTAACATTTTTCACAAATTTATCCAAGATGCCCTCAGAAAATGTCTGTGTATTTTAAATTAATGTGCAATACAATTTATGACCAAAACTTTATATTTATGTCCAGGTGCCTAAATTGTTGTCATTTCTTTTAGCAGATCTTGCACAAAGTCAGTTTTGGACCATCTTCTTTCTGGTTTTACTCGTCTTTCATCGTCTCCTGCAGGTCATTGTGATTCTGAGGTCAAGTGGTTTGGTGGCAGCATGTGTCGTCCAGTGCAGAACACGACCGAAACTCACTCCATTGTACAGACACCTGAACAGTGTGTCAACCACCCAAACCATGAAAACAACACCACATTGTTTTAGCTTTGAGTACTTTGTTGTGATGCCATGTTGGAGTTGAAATTTAAACATCCATACATATGGATATTGCATTGTAATTTGGATTTGAATGGCAGGAAGTGCAATTTACTGGAATGGGGGTCAAAGAAATTTGTCACAACAAAGAATTGTTTTAGTTCAAGCATCACGTCATTTTTGAATAAATGTCTTTATTTACAGATATATTTTGTACACAATGTACCACAAATTCTACCACGTTTTTTACAAACATCATCAAAATTTTAATTTTTAGATTATTTATTTGTGCGTCATTCTGAAAACTTTGGTGTTGAAATTCCCAAATGTGAAACGTTCATTAAAATCTAACAAGACAAATACAGAACAAAAGCAGAAGTATTCCTCTGTTACAATATGTTGTAAAACGTATTACATTTTGAAAGGTTAAAATTGCTTAAAATACCAGGGGCTACATCAAGTAAATAATTCAGAACCTCCCAACTCAGAGGTTCACCCGACAAACTAAAAAAAATATAAAGACAGCCTGAAGAACATTCTGGAAATTAAGTGGCAGACACATTGACTGTCCGTTTAAAAATAACTAACTTTTCTAATAGAAATTTCTATGAGGCGTTACAAACGTTAAACAAACATCAGCTAATGTTTATGAAATCACCCCATACGAGTGTATGATAAAGTGTTTACTGCTAATTCATAATTCATTCAGATTAAATGCATTATTAAATTCCACCCTTACACTGGTTATATGATTTTCATTTGCATTGCATTTCTATATGGAATTTAAAGATGGTTTCAGATCAGTTTGGAATGCTGTACAGCCCTGCAACACATGATCTAGTTTATATAAACTGCAGAATGCAAAAAGCGAGCAGGCAAATGTATTCCTCGCCTCTGGCAAACACAGATGAATGGAAGTTGCCTCTCCTCCCTGAGGCAAAGTCTAGATCTTCATGTCACACACACATATATTTGTATATATTCTGTGTATATAGAGAGAATTGGTTTAATCTGAGGTCTCAACCAGCCATGTCTTATATTGACAATGACAGTCATATCACATAGTTAACATGAGTTAACGTTGGGTTCCTTCAATAGCTCAGTTGGTAGCGCGGAGGACTGTAGCGGAAACGCTGTAATCTTTAGGTCGCTGGTTCGAATCCAGCTCGAAGGAAGCTTAATTTTAGGTTAGTGAGTTGGGCTTGTAATCAGAAGGTTGCTGGTTTGATTCCAGCACTGGGGGGTTGCAACTGAAGTGCCCTTGAGCAAGACACCTAACCCCCAATTGCTCTCCGGCGCAGTAGCGTGCTGCCCACTGCTCCGGGTGTGTGTGCGTTTATGACTTGCAGTGTGTGTTCACTCCTCACCAGTGATGGGTTAAATGCAGAGCGCACATTTCGGGTATGGGTTACCATATTCTGATGAATAGGTCACTTTCATGAGGTCTGTCTGCCTAGCTGAACCGGGAGCCTTATTGCGTAAAAAACATCCAACATTTGATCGTATGATTATTTTTTGTGCATACATGTGATTCAGAGAATAAATGTAAGCAAAAAATGGTAAGTATGTCCCGATTCCAGAAATGTATAAATCAAATAAAAAATACATTTGTAAACACGTGCAGTACCCCGGTTCTGCCACAGGGAAAAGTGTACATCTGTCTGGACCCTGGCATGGCGCTCAGCACTTTTCAATGTCAAAAAATGTTTTTATATAAATGTTTTATGAACGTTGGCGAGGATTTTTGCGTACGCACACTCAGTCAAATCTGGGCATACGCACATTTAATAAATGAGGCCCCTGGAGAGGAAAGCCAGCAAACATTTAGACAAAATCACTGTTAGTCTAACACCACTCAAATCAATATTACTCTGCTTTTTACGTTATAATCCACTGCTGTCCCACAGAGGGTTAGAAGCGACTCCGATTCCATTTCAATCTGCTGGCGGCATTATTTAAGTTTTTTATACAGTAATGTGTGCTATCAAACTTTAACATTTAATTTTTCCAGCTAAATTCAATCAAACGTTCAGCCTTATGTGACTAGCAAACCGTGACCTCCGATGGCTCGGCATGCAGCGCTCTAATCTCAGAGGCCCTCACCGAGAGGCAGCACTAAAACTCATTCACGTATAATTAAAAGTTCTCACTGCATAAGGAATATCAAGGCGCGTCGGAATCCTCCGAGAGGTTTCACGTGCTGGGGAAAATATCACGCACCTCTTAACGTTTCCTGGTAATTATGTTCCGCGGTATTTCTCGCCTCTGTTCTCTCGTCAATTTCTAGTGGTAATAATATGAAGAGGGTTAAGGATCTATTTTGTCACTGTTGTCGGCAACGATGTACCAAACACCCCTCGGGGGCCACAAGTCATTACTTTATGCGCCCGTTCGGCAGCAGTTGATCAGCTAAACAACAGCCGGAGGCAATGCAACATTTCTGCGTGCTAAAAGAAGCATGCGTTTGTCACATGGCCTGTCCAATTCTCCTTATGCACTGGAAAAACAGGTACGCCGTATTTAGCATAAACTCGATTTATAGATTTTTCTATAGCATATTTTTGAAATGAATATAAAGTAATGGCTTCGGCCCGAGTCTGGCAACGTGAAATTCTTATTAGCATGTTCTCCTCTCATGGGCTTTGTTTATAGACAAATTCCGACGAATGCCAGGAGTTCTCTCCAGGTTGTACTGAAATTGGATAGGTTTATTAAGTTGAGGTTGAGGTAGTTTGGGTTCAAGTTGTTTTCGAGTGTGTAGTCTGTTCCTCACGGCCTCTAATGACGAGAGGCTTGTGCTGTCCTTTGGTTTTAATAGAAGCAGACAGGTCTGTACGAAAGGATGCTTTCAGCGCACGCCTGCCATCTGAAAAGCCTTTAATCAGAATCCCAGACTAAAACATATTAACCTCCCATTTGCTTAAGAAACACAGCAAGAATCTTCAAACGCTTCACAGGGTAAATAAAGTGCAACGAAAATACACATCAGCCACATTTAAATCATTGGGTTCTTTGGAGAATAAAGAGTGAAGCTGCTGTGTGGCTGTTCTGTTCGCTAACACAGAGCACGTCAGAATTAGCCTGAGGGAGATCTTGAGGAAGTCTAAACCTGCGCTAATGATTGAACAGGAAGTGCGCTCCATGTTTTCTGAGTTCATGTTCTGAGTGCTCATCACGTGAGTCAATCAGACACAACTACATTTTAACTGTTGTTAGGCATGACGCAACAAAATGCGATACAAGACAGTGTGGTTTAAATACAGCGTAGGTGAACTCTAATTTTACTATTTACAGCTACTGATAAATGTATACTGCTCTCAGTGCCATTTAACAAATTTTAAATCCTTTCTGCAGATTTTCCCCTCACCAGCCGCATTGGAGCGGTTTTGAATCAACAGCTGCAAAACAGAAACAGGGTCAGAACAGGGCATATTCAGCATAATGCTTTAACACGCCCTGCTGTACATGAATGGCCATTAGCCAACAGGAAATGGCTTCTATATGAACTCTATCATTGCCATGTGGGTGCCCCCTCATCTGGCTGGCATAAGGTGCCATCTGCCTGCTGGTGTTTCCTGTGCCTGTGTGCCAGATCTGTGACTCTAATGTGATCTAATAACAGCCTGTAAGTGCTTAAACAGAGGCCCTCGAAGCACAGGAGTGTGTATTAAAGTAACCGCTCACCCAAACATGAGAATTCTGACACTGTTTACTCACACGTACATCGTTTGTTTGATGTTTTCATCTGCGGAAGAAGAAAAACAAAAGACGTGTTCAAATCTGCCGAAAGATTCTTCAACAGGGCAGTTCACAGTGAGCATGTTCCCTAGGAATTGAACCCACAACCTTTGCGTTACTATCACAATGCTCTACCAATTGCTACAGTATATACAGTAATGTTATTTTTAAAGATATTCATTTTGGGAATATGAACCCAATTTCTGCTGTTTTGTGAGTTTACTGCAGGAAATAAAAGGTTACGAAACGGCACATAAATAATTTTAGTCCGTTATGGCCGTCCCTGCATGTGTTAATTATAGATGATCTGTCTTTGTAAATCTGCTCGTGCGTAATAACGTTTGCAAGTTATTAACGTGTTTGTTAAGGAATGAAGTCGAGACATCAGTGGTTGCGATCACAAGCACAAATGTGACACGCTCACAGACAATCATTCTGAAATAACTGCATGCATGTTTACTATCGTCCTGAGAACTGCAGTGTCTCTGTGTGGCACACTGAAAAGGCTGAATGTACAGAAATAGACTATTCAGCTACATTGAGGCTAGACAGAAGACACACTTCCAGTAACTCAGCATGCAGTGTCTAGACTGCTGATTCACTTGAGGCATTTTGGTATGACGCCGACATACACAAGAGCAGAATGTTAACAAACAAATGACAACACACACAAAGGTCTGACTGAATACTCTGTTCAATCAAACTCTTAGACATCGCACAAAAGCCAGACAACGACAGTCATGGTCAGAACTGGTTTACAAATTCTCTTAAAGCCAATAATAATGCAGAGAACGGCCTTCACGATCAAAATTTCGAGTTTTTGGGGCAAGTTTTTTATGTTTAAAAAATGTTCTACAAACATTACTGCACAAATACTTTATGAGAACTTTGAGAGAACAGTGTTCTGAGTTAGCTGGGTATGGCTGGTAAAAATTAGACAGGACGTTTGACCTAAAGTTGTGCTGAAAACAAACAATAAGTAAAATAAACGAGAGACTGGAAGAGCGAGCAGGAGAAAGATGGAAAAGAACCAGTGGTTATGTTTTTCGTGTGTATAGACTGAGAGCATGACACTCATATTTCTAGAAGAACGTTCTTCCTCTCTAAGCACTTCCAGATCAATAGCAGAGCTTCATGTTCATGGAGATTTAACCACAGGCTAGTAATCTGACTTTAAGAAACATGTCAGATCTGCAGTCCCCAGGAATGGCCGTCAGGTGAGTAGAGTACAAAGAAATCAGAGTTTCGTTCGAATGGGAATTTCATGCTCTCATTCATAGCCGAGCCTCCACTGGAATACATAGCTACAAAACATCGTCAGTGACCCTGACAAGATACTTGATTTCCATGCCAAGAGCAGCCGTGAATCTCAAACATCTGAGAGAGCACGGATGGAAATGACAGAAGACACACCAATGATGAAATGACATGAAAACAAAGCCTCTCCATTCCGCTGCTATATGGAGCCTCACAATGATGTACGAGCATCAGTTCAATACTTTTGCCTAAGGAGAATCATGTGAAAAGATAGATCAGACAACTTCTGTACCTGCTTAATGCATTGTGTAGTTAATCATACGGCAATCCCACAATAAGGGTTTCACATGCCCCACTGAGAATTTTAGGTTGTATAAAGGTTCCCTCACATTTCTATTAACAAAAACATTAAAAATGTTATTTAGAAAGTTCTTGGAATGTTCAAACGTCCAGTTTTTTGACATGTATTAACATTATTGCTTGGTTTTACAAAACATTTAAAGATTTTTAATAACGTTTTCAGAACGTTCCACTAACAACTTAAAAATAAGGTTTTTAATATATATGATATATAATGTTAAAAAAGTTATTCTAATGTTACTACAAAAACATTTTTGATAACTTTGAAATAACTTTTAGTGAACGTTTAGCAACATTCTGAGAGCGCTGCCTGTTAGCTGGACATCTGCAGCACCCAAGAAAGTACAGTGACGAGATAAACAAACACTGAGTCGGAATGAATCCAGATTATTTTAATAGTTTAAAGTCGACACTCTGGGGTTTGGGTTCAAGTAAATGAATTAGCATTTGGATATAAATGTGTTCCCCTATATAAAATAGATTTATGATGATTTCATGATGAGTTTGTAATAGTTCTCAATGGAACACTCTAGAAAACCATTTTGTAAGAAATCCAGAAATCGCCTGTGCACTGCAGACACAGGAAGTGTGACATAATAAATGTCACATAATAAATAGCTTTCCTCAACTTGAATCCCAAAGAGAATTCCTTTCTGGAGGAGCATGAAACCCGTGGAGACCATGGCCTTCAGGAAGTCTGAGTAGATGTTTGATCCAAAGCAGAACATCTGTACAGAACAAGAGAGAACATTAAGAAAACAGGAGCAAGAAATACTTTGATCTTTAAGATCAAGAGCACATCTGCAAATATTCATTGCAGATACTTCTGGAAAAATGACTCATTTATCTCAGTTAGTTCAATATTCAAAGCCGAAGCGAAGCAAATCAAACATATTAAAGATGTTTCTGGATGGAGGTAGACTGGTGTAATATTACAATGACAAAAATCCAGACAGAATGAGGTCATGATGATGTCGGGTGGAGATATTGTACTTCCTGTTCCAAAGCTGGAAATCAGTTTGTGAAACGGTACAATGAACCTGCTGCACTGTCCTGCAGGTGGTTTCTATGGTGTTCTCGTTACCAGGAAGAGCAGGTGGAGTGGCCCACATGGAAACATAAAAACACACCTCTCTGAATTGTAGGGAGGACAGAAAATCTGGATGTACGGTCTGTGTTCACCAGCGGCTCCAGATTAACAGGGCTTCGGTGGGCCAATGTAAACGCTTGTCTGTGAGAGTGGGACTGTTTCCCGGCAACCTGTCACGCTTGAGAACATGCAGGGCCTCCCCATTTCCTACAACCGATCTGCCTGAAGCAGCTCTACAGCTCTCCAGTGGAGGCCATCTCGCAAGCACTGGTCAGCATTTTGCAGCCGTGACCAGGAAAACATGGAAGCCTAACAGAGTCGGAAAAACAAGATTTCAAACCCTCAGTGTAAAGTGGTGCTTGACCGATGTGGATTCTTTTAATGACTGGTATATGAATTACAATTTAATAATGAAAAATGAGGTACACAAAAAATTACTGATATCAAACACCCAGCTAACAGGAAACGTTCTCGAAACATTGGCTAATCTTCTGTAGATGTTCTCTCAAAGTTATCAAAAATGTTTCTACAGTAACGTTGCAAGTAACCAAGCAATAACAATAACAACATTAACACAACATCTAAAAAAATGAACATTTTTAACAGTCATAGAAATAGCTGGGCACAGACTTAATTTACAGTTTTATGTACAACTAAACGTTGCAAATAATCAATATGGAGAAGCATAAAGACTTGGGTGGCCGTCTGGGCCTGTCTGTCACAGATTTCAAGCACTCAGAAGGCGTCGGCCTGTACTTGAAGAAAACGGTTCGCCACATTTGAGCACCTCAGCAGATGCAGGAATCTGTTTATTTAACCCAGTCATCCAATACAAATGCTTTTTACTTTGTGACACTTATCTGTGCAGAAGCATTGCTCCGTGTTTGCCAATGTTCCGAGTGCGAGAAAAGAGAGAAAATTTATACAAACCTAATGAAAGTCTAGCATATCCATTTTTAATACAGGGCCTGTGGTTTCAAGTGAATCTGACGTTTCAGGGTGATTTTCTCACCAATCAAATGAGTGGCTGAAAAAGTAAATAACCTCCGCTGTATAAGGACGTCCTGAAAACAGGAAACCTGCAGCACCACTGCCACCTACAGGCCCAAACACGACCTGCAGCGCATCACTTCCTTCCAGCGTGAGCAACACTCAAACATCTGTGTGTGAAGGACGTGCAAGGCACTCGCTGGACGCAAAACCCCAATGAGGTGTTAGAAGAACACAGATGTATAAAGGCACGAGCGCACACAAAAGATATCGGGTGAGCTTTGAAATGTGATCCACTGTCTGATAGCTTGCAGAATGTGTTGAATAAATAAGTGAATGTGTTTGGACTGGACCGACGGGGGAGCAGTTGGACTTTTATTCTATTCAAGCTGTTTCAGAGTGATGGGGGAAACTAATTGCCCTGTGAGAAGTGACGTCCTTATCTCATCAATTAGAGGCAGACAGCTTCCATTACCTGCACGGGGGGCTGGGCCACAGATTATAAACGCCACCTCGGCCTCTGTTGCAGTGGGCCACCAGGGGGAACTCATCCTTGAAGCCATCTAATCAGCTCTGCATAAGCCAGCCGCACTTACGCATGTAAATGCGAGAGGAGGCCGCACTGCCGGGAATCAACACGTGCGGCTTTGACTCACGGTTACTGGTTCATTGTTGGCTGCTAATGCAGGAGAATCCCGATGGATTCCTCTGCCAGGCTGAACTGCAGAGGTGAAGGACAACTATTTCAAAACGGGCTTCGTTCTCAAACGCATTGCAAAGATGAGCGTAATATCATCTGTAATATTTACTTTTGAACCCCTGAGAATTCACCCAGCGAGGAGAATCCCAACCCAGCACGTACTGGGTAAAGCAGCAACAACCGGTCTTTCCCATTACCAATTTATTAGAGCTTCCATAAAAGGCCAGTGGTTGTCATGGAAACCAGGCCCTCCAGTCCCTACAGGTCACTGCTTACATTACAAGAGGAAAACTGCAAATAGTTACTGTGAGCCAACGATCATATCACACAATGCCATCGGAAAGCTACGGAAAAGTCAGTGAGCAAATTTATATTGGAGCTCCTGAGCGTTATCAGGATCAACCTGATGGACATATTACTAAAAACCCCACAGAACTCCTGATGTGAGGAGAAGAGCTGTGCAAATAATAATAACAAGCCCATCCGTGTACTTTGACAATGTTTTGCATTCTGACATCCCTCTAACAGCCTCTCTGTGAAGCTGAGGACAGCTGTAAAGACGTCACATTCGGGGCTTGTTAGGCAGAAAACACCGTTTTTAAGATGCTAGAAGAGCTTGACACAAACAGACAGAACATGAGATATGACGGTGTTTGGAGGTGGACTCTATAGACACGACCATGTAACTGCCACTGTCAGCAACCGTGAGAGAGAGAGAGAGAGACAGAGAGAATGCACTAAATGATAAACGGTGTGCCACTATGGGCTGCGACATACGTGAGAACCAATAGCAAATGACAGGAAACATGTCAACTCATGTTACTATTTCACTTCATTGCTGTCTAAGAGAAACAATTGAGATATTGGGTCCTTGTGTAGTTTTTCTTTGGTAAGGGTCATCCTAAAGCATGCAACTATATGTACTAGAGAGAAAGAGAGATGCGATTTAGAAAGAGAAAGAGATGCGACAGAGAGAGAGAGCGAGAGAGAGAGATGCAATTGAGAGTGAGAGAGAGAGGCAGAGAGATGTGATTGAGAGAGAGAATCTTTAATCTTGTGAGGGCATAAATCCCTCTATATGTCGGTCTCCAACGGAAACAACCAGTTAGCTGCTTAAAATTCCTCTCGACACCAAACGAGGTGTTTAAAACTTTGAGATTGGCAGGAGAGAGGGATTATTCCCCCGTGATTGGCTCCTCATTCCGGCTGTTGCACTGCAACTCCTGGATAATTTCACAGGAAATGACTTTGGGAGAAGAGAGACACAATTTAAGTTGCAATAATCTTCACAGCTCTTTAACTTGTGATGCAAACCAGCAACAACAACCAGGCCTGGTAACTTATCTACTCCTGAAGCTTGCTAAACACTTACTTAGTAACTAGTTAACAATGAGTAACTAGTTACCTGGGAAGTACCTGACTAATATGTGCATTTCTTAAATATATTCTGAGGCATAATATGTGTGTCAGGGGCAGGTGTGATAACTGCTAGGCCTCCAACATAGTTTGATGTCTCTTAACACACATACGCACCCTGATGTCAACTGAAATGGTTGGATTTTCTAGAGAAGGCAGACGGGTCTCGTCTATTGGCTGGCCCACCATGTCCCTGGTGACCACATCGATGAAGTCCAAGCTGATTGGTTTAGACATGAAAGGAAATGATCGAGAGGCTTGTAGGTTAAACTCTATCACCTGAAACAAACAAGACCCTTCCTGAGAAACCAGCAGCCGTAGTTTATAACATTCAAGTTTATAAAACTATACACAGCTTAGTCTTTAAATATAAACTTAAACATCAAACAAGCATGAATTATTGTTTTAGACGTAATAATGTTAATACAACATCTAAAAAACTGGATGTTTTGAACATTCTCAGAACATTTAAAATACTATTTTAATGGACTTCTTAATGGTAACATTAAGGAAACGTTCTTACAACCTAAAATTGTTAGCTGGGTCAGACCTTGAACCTCATTGTTTTACTAATCATAGACTGTTTTTATTCTGTATTCCTTCAGGTGTGATTCGGTCATTAAATGTACACAAACGTTTTGCAGTTAGATGTAGGTTAGCTTTAGTTTGGGCCTGATCAAAACCACAATACCGTTTAGCTGTGGGAGTCTTCAGTTCTTTTGTTGTGCTGTTTTTATTTTTCAAGTTTTCTTCTGTTGTTTTGCTGTTGTGTGGGTGGGTGGCATAATGTTCCAAAATGTATTACACAATAAATTAAAGCTTGTATCTTCTGCACGATGGAGCCAGTGCTGCGCTGAACTTTGGTTCTGTGAGACCGTTTCAATCGCAATAAACTGTTCCACATTTTCAGATTTCAATGTCATGCGTGATAAACTTGTTTTCCTGCTTATTTTTCGCTCTTGTTCAGTTGTTAATGTTTTGTAAGATGGAGATAAAAGAATCATATTTTCATATTTATCATTTCTAACAGAAAATCATTGATCTTTTGAGATAAAAGAGTTATTTAGTCTATAAAAACTGTGTACTGTAATACACTTTTCCTGTCCTAAAAAACATTTGAAGGAAAATAAGCTGGAAAACTTCCAATTTCGGCAACTTTCTTTCCATCATTTACTAACCCTCGTCATTCCAAACCTGTGTGACTTCTCTTGCTTCTGTGAAACACAACAAAAATATATTCTTCAAGATATCTTTTACGTTCCTCAAAAGCAAAAAAGTCATACAGGTTTGGAATGAGGACGAGTTAGTAAATTTTTGGGTGAATTGTCCCTTTAATGTTAACGCCATGCTTTCATGTATGTATTTCAAATGTTTATAAAATTCAAAGCATGTCTTACCTTGCCCATCTATACTACTGC
The DNA here is from genome assembly GCA_036877575.1 of Botia almorhae. Taxonomy (NCBI): domain Eukaryota; kingdom Metazoa; phylum Chordata; class Actinopteri; order Cypriniformes; family Botiidae; genus Botia; species Botia almorhae. The sequence continues at coordinate 2,942 of JAZGTJ010008131.1, read as the reverse complement.
ATCCACTTCGGCCTCCCTCGCCCCTCCGATGAACTTAGCAATGACCCCAGGATGGCCCCGTTTCCATACAATCACTGTTAATAATACTACTGCTAAAAATCTCTTTAAGGACACTAGAGAGGGCACCAAATAGGCTCTATTGAAAGCTGATTCAAAGGGTCTTTTCACCCTGAGCAGTACATACAGCACAGGGTCGTCCCGATACATGCCTGAATTAAAGCGCCACGCCACGTGTCTAAAATATAACATCTGTCTATATTCCAATCCATCAGTCACATGACTGAAGACACACTGTAAGTAGTCATTTTGGCTGTGGACGCGAGGATGGGTTTTAGGCTAGTAGTTTCTCATTGAATGTGGCTCACTCACGACTGTACACGTGTGTCTATAGTTTCAGCCATGAGCAATGTTGTGAAGGGGGAGGAGTCAGTGCTTCTGCTGCTTTATGATTGGTCGTCATTAGCATGACACAGAGGGATTAATTAAACAGTAACTGTGCTTGTAGTGGTCTGGGTAAGAAAGCGATGATTAATAATACTTGCAAAGCAACAGCCTGTAGCAACAAATAAACTTTCTACTGTAGTCTAGCAGTTATTAAAAAGCAAACCTGTATTGCAAAATTATTACAACACATAACCTTGATGAGACCCATATGACTTGATGTTAATAAACAGTAAGTTAATGTGCGACGTATATTATTGTTACAGTATTACAGGTTTCTTGTGTTTAGTAAATGATGCCTTTAACCCAGAAACTGTGTACATATAATGTAAATTCATTTTCCAGTTCTACCGAAAATAAAAAAATCCCGAGAGGAAACTTTGCTTCCTGGTTTGAGAAGTTCAGCACATTCCACGGTGAGGGTCTGAGGATTTCGGAGGGCTGGCGGGCACATCCGAGCACACCAAGAACAGAAAACAAAAGCCGAGCACAGATCTGACGAACAGCAGCCACAGGCAGAAAGACTCATATAATGATGACCCATTTACAGAGAGAGAGAGAGAGAACAGGTAGAGGGCGAACAGCAGGTGAGAGAGTAAGAGATGAGTAAATCATGAGAACACTCTGTTTATATAGATATGGTAATTCATGCGAGTTCATACAAATTTATAAAACTTTATAGAAGAAATTTTTAGAAACATTAAGCAATAATTGATCATAATTAATATGAATAATTAATGCTATAAATGTTTTAAGAATGTTTTGTGCTCCGGCTTGGTCCAATACACGATTTTATACTTGCTGGTTTCTGACATTCATGTAAGGTTCATGAATATTTGATTCTATTATTGAGTTATAAATACTGTTTAATTGTTCCACATAAAATTGCACTGTAGTCTCCTACAGCCTCTTGATTCTCTGTTAATGACGGTATTTCACAAACCAATGTGACCGGCCAGGTACAAACTACAGAAAATCACAAGTGAAGTATCTTGGCTTACACACTCGGGAACGACTCAGGGTGTTGACAGCAGTGGTAAAACAGTTTTGCTGGACTCTGGAAAACTGCTGCACTCTTAAGAGAAAAACAGTGAGGAGCAGCAGAGAGAGAAGCTGAAAATCAATAGTGGTCCAGAGGTCCAGCAGAACTGGAGATGTTCTTGCTCTGTCTTTAAAAAAACAAAAACTTCGGCGGGGGCACGGACAGGATTCTCATATCGCTGTAATTTCAAGAGGATTTTCATTTGTGATAATGGATAAAAACGGACAAGCGTGACATAATTCATGATGGAGCTGTTGCATGATTCATGCAGCAAACCCAACATGCTTCATTTGTGCCATGACTCACTTGTGACACCTGGAAACATCCTCCAGGAAACGTTTCAGCTCATCTTCACTGTATACACACTCATGGCTGATCCACTGACAACAGAGAAACACTTTCAGAGTCGTTCATCACTCTGACATGGAAATGAGCTCGTCAGGAAATGAGATTGGACAGAAAACATTGTTTGCTGGTTGTAAAGGAGAACAGTCAAAGAGAGCAGACAGGTGGAGCTGTGGAAAAGTAGAGAAATCAGGGTCAGCCACTCCTCGAGGCCATCAGAACTGATTGTGTTTCATATAAAGGAAAAACAGAGATTTTTATTTGAATGTCTTCTGCCCTGCAGCCAACATCTGCAGAACCCACCAGATGTCTACCAATGGTAACTGAAACTGCACCTGATTGGTTGGAAAATTTTAAACCAGTCCAATAGGGACCCTTAATACTAGTCAAAAGCTAAATAAACGTAAAAAAATGTTACTCGCAAATGCATGGTAACATTTTAAGGACCTACATAGAATAGTAACGTAACACGCAGTTTAAAATATTAGATTGAAAGAATGTTTCCGTTAAGTAACAAAAACAATGTAAATTCTGAGTGTTCTAAAAATGTTCCAAAAATGTTAAAAACCTCCAGGTCTTTAGACGTTGTATTAACGTTATTGCTAAGAACATTATTCGAGCATTTTTAATTCTGCAACATTTCTAAAATGTTCCACTAACATCTTAAGAATAACATTTTGAATCTATTTGATATATAGTGTTAAAAAAGTGAATAAACTAATAACTGAACCAGAATGTTTTGATAACTTTCTCTTGAACAAACTTTCAGAGAACATCATTCAGCGTTCTAAAAACACTTCCTGTGAGCTGGGATAAAGCTTTCAATCAAATCGTAAGAACCTGATATTACATCAGGTGACCATTGTTTACCCTCACACTATTTAATCGATAGTCGGCAATATGTTTTACTAATACATCAAAATACAGTAAACACAGTGAGGCAGGTGGGAAATAAACACACCAGCCCTAAGGGGCTCTTGGGTATGAAGTGGACTACAGTCCAGATGAATTGGCAGTGTTTCTGTCAGGCTGTGTTGTGTTTCTGGGTTTAGGCAATATAAAGATGGCAAACCACAGCTGGCACTAAAACCCCTCAGTAACTCAGCTGCTCAGC